>JACCGJ010001930.1:53012-70309 GCA_013407085.1 Atriophallophorus winterbourni | reverse complement strand
GTTTTACGGGATAGGGTTGCTAGCCCTAAGCCCAACCCTCCTCCTTTCTCAGGCGAGCTTGGGACAGTCCTTGGCGGAGTTTGCATGCACTGAATGCGAAAACTGATCATACCGAACCTGCGAACTTGGCAGCCGGGTGGGTGTTGCCAGGTGCAGACAAAACGTTTCCAAGCGACAGGGTTTGTGTCGCACACGATGTTGCAGATACAATTAGGAAAAGTAAATCTATAGCCAGGCAATCCAAATACTATAAACCAATAAAAATTAAGATGTATGTGATAATCATGGGCGGGGCTTTACCTGGTTACACACGAACGTGTAAAATTTGAAGAGAAATACGCATCCGGTGGCAATAGAGAGATAAAGCTGGTCTCTATGAAGATTGAGACGATCTACACATGCCGAATAATGTGAGGTCGACTTTGCCAACAGATGGAAATACACACAAGGTTGCTAGGAAAAAACTTTTGACTAAACCCCCCGACTCACAAGTACTTCCTGACAGTATCTTAGCCCACGTGCAATCCTTGACTGTGCGGCACTTTGCCTGGATCAGGCTTGTGCTTCCATACCCCATACATACCAATTACAGTAGGTTATCCATTAAATCACAATGAAAGCTTTTGATTGAGAAATTTTAGCAAACGAAAATAACAACAAGGTTGAAGTACTATTTACATGTCGAACGTGGACAGCGTTAAATCAAAACTAACCGAGTCAAATGCAGGATGAGAGTCTTCAAAAACTTGAAATTCATTGGAGGTAACTGCCGTAGAACGCGACTCAACTCGGACAGGCGCGCCGAAGGATTGCGTTCTACAATGAAAAGCGAGAGATGTGAGTCTCTCTTCAAGAAAAAATCCTTTACTCGTTAAATTCGGTTAAGTTAAGATGCATGTACCGGAGAGAGAGAGAATGGGATTAGCTTCAGTGAACAACGAGCGTGTGGAGAGAAAGGGAGACCACAAAGCTGAGTGTGGAAGACCAGGGCATTCGATCAATAATTCAAGCCAAGTGGATGCCTCCAGACCACAACCATTTGGTTCCTACTCATCTTCAACGGACGTGAAATCAGATAATCGGTCTCACAAGAAGCGGATAATACCCAGAAGAGATCGTTTGAGATCTCGTAGCAATTAAAACACTAAATCACGTTAAACGCCTCAGCTTAACCAGCGGTGAAGTCAGAGTAGTACTATCTACAACGTCACATTTGATATCGTCCAAAGATTTACGGATGATCTAGCCGCTGAAAGAAACAGTGCCTGGTGGTTAAAACAGAAAATGTAGAGTAGTGTGTGTGTGATGTGAAAGCACAAGCCTGATCCAGGCAAAGTGCCGAACAGTCAGAGACTGCACGTGGGCTGAGAGTAGTCTAATGTGCTAGCGAAAAGTGTTAACGATGATAAGCTCTCAAATGAATTGCAGAACACATCACCTACAGGTACAACACAAGAACAGCAAAACGCCGCAAACACACAATAATTCGGGGTTCGGAAACATGAGCGGTACGGAATCAAATGCAAATGGAAATCGATTTGCCAAGGAGGTCATATATGGAACCAGTTGGTATGAAATTGATGGACGAATCAGATCAAATTCACAACCAACAGAAACCGCCTGTGAATGACGAGGTCTCGGCACGCATTTCTAAAGCGACCGTAGCATTCCGCAACTTAGGTCACCTCTGGGGTCAGAAAAGACTGTCTCTGTTACTCAAGGGTAGAGTCTATAAAGCGACAGTTCGGGCTGTGTTACTGTATGGGTGCGAAACATGGACGTTACGTAAAGAACACAATCAGCGTCTCCAAGTATTTGACAACCGATGTCTCTGCAGCAGTCTACGAGTTAGCTGTTACAATCGCATGCGCAACGATGCTCTCCGAAATAAGTTGTTCGGTAGTAATGTTCATATAGAGAAGCATATTAACCTGCATATGTTTCGCTGGTTGGGTCACGTTATACGGATGCCGGATCACCGATATCCGAAACGGATCCTTTTTGCGACGCCACATCCTGATTGGCGTAAATCTCGTGGTAGCCAAACCGTCACATGGCATAGGCAGTTAAAACCCCTTACTAGTAACCTTTCCAATGTCGGCGCAGCGCGTCTTCCAGGCTGGTGTTCCCGCGATCAGATATCACAATGCCTAGTTACGCTTCAGGATATGTCCCGAAACCGTTTTCAATGGCAGTCTTGCAGTAAGCATCTTCTTGGAGTGTTTGCTTAACCTTGTATGTTGTCAAGCGGAGTGACAAGAAAAGCTTGTTATGATGCATGGCATTGAAAGCCGCAAGGAAGCTGCCATGCTGATGTCGATCTACTCGTTCACGAAACTTGTTTGAATGCATGTTCCATTCGAGGTGTAGGCACCTCTTCCCAGTTTGTTTGTGCTTACTCTTCTATAGCATCTGTAGCTATTTAAGTCCTACCCTTCCCCATCTTTTAGGATTTTACTTTTTCATGGTTCTGTGGCAGTTAAGCATTCGGTACATGCTACCGGTGTAATGCTGTCTGTGATTATGATGATGCATGTGGAAAAGGTGATTAACGCTGGAAACGTTGACATCCGGGGTGAATTGGGACCCAACCGAAAAGTGGACATAAACACGAAGGGGTGACGTGATTAACGCGTCCTTGAGGTGTACGATAACAACATGATAGCTGTTACGACAGGAGCGGAATTTGACCTTGAGTAACTTGGTGTACAACAGTATGGCTTTTTTAAACGATACACTGCGCTACACACAGAACCTCACCAAGCTGTGGATATCGTGTTCGGGGAAAAAGGCGTCACAGCAAAGACAAGTCACAATCCGGTTTAACTAATCAGTTTGGGAAAAAATCATGTGAACACGTTGAGGTACACATGATGGAGATGACTGCTTGATCACAAACGGTCTGGTTCGATAAGCGGGGCGCATATAAGTATCACACTATGAGCAGAGCAGATAAAATGGACTCACTGACTGCGGCCAAGAATTGATCGTGAAGCGCGTAGGTGAACAGCGGCTCTTTCAGATTACGAATAAATTGTGACAATATGCCAGCAAGAAGATACGGCTCCATTTCTGCCAGTTGGCTCCGGGGTACGTCATGTTCCGCTGAAACATGAAAACGGATCTGCAAAGTTCCGAGGCTTCGAAAACAACGCTTGAAACAGATGAAGAAGAAGAAGGGCAATAATGACTTACACATGGCTCGGCGAACAATAGGATCGACTTTTGACTTCTGCGCAGATACACGATAGATACCTTGCACATGGAGACCTGATCGATAAACGGGATCAAATGGAGGCCGATGATAGGCATGAAAAAAATCTGCTTTGGAGTCAGTGGTTGAGTTAAACGGGCAAATGATAAGCAGACCTCTATTAGCAAAACAGCATTTAAGTGCAAAACTATTCAATCGTAGCGATGAAACCTGATCGTAAACCAATGAAATTGCTGCGAGAATGGATGATTGCATGAAATCACAAGTCTCATCCAAGCAAAGTGCGGCACATTTATAGACGGCACGTGGTCTAAGGTACGGTCAAGTGAGAAATGAAAATAAATAAGTGGCAGCGAGAATTTGGCGTGTTTAAGCATGTAGCTAAGTAACTGTACCAAATGAATTTAGCATGGCGTTAGCTGCATAAAACACAAGAGTACTGCACGATTGCATATCCGCGAGTTTCATATCTCTCGAAAGGCACAAAAACGTTTGCAATAGAGATATTAAAAGCTCTTGGCATTGACCCCGCGAGTTGGGAAGAACCTGCTCATGACCGCTCACATTGTGTAAAGCGTCGTCTGCAAGCTGGGGAGGAGCAGATACAGCTCTTGGCTGCTGAACGCAGATCACGACGCCGGCGTACAACTGACACCCTACAACCGAGTTCTGACCATCGTTGCAAGCGCTGCGGGAGAGATTGTTCCTCCCAAATCGGACTGTTTAGTCATTTGAAAAGCTGTAAAACATGAAAACATCATGCGATTGTGATGTACATCCATGGTCGATCTCTACCGGAGAAGGCCAACAGACAGGAAAGGTCAAATCTCGAAATGGAAATTTTAGTCCCAATATTAAGCGCCTCTAATTAAATTATTCTGCTGAGAACAAGTTTTTCGAAAGTACCAGCAACTGGTTCACGCATGCTTACTATATTTTCAGCGGGATTTCGGAAAATCGTTAAAGTGACCAAGAGGTGATGTTTGCCAGCAGCATTTTCCAGATCTCGGGAATCGACCGGTAATCCATCAGTGATGGAGAGATTAGGATTTAACGCGATGACGGATAGCGCTATACTGAAGGATGACCTTGGGGAAACCGCAGAATCACCCAAACCAGGACAACCAACGAATCAGCATCACAAGCGGCCATCAGTAGCTGCGGATGTGAAATCGTGCAGTGCTACCAACCAACTGATTTGACACCAGGTAAAAAACAAATTCGCACGGACTAAATATACTAAGAATGGTTCGGTAGGTGCATTTCTAGAGATCGGTTTTCTGCATTCTTTCGCAACTCTGATAATCTCATCTTACTTCATGCTGATGGGCACTTCGTCTGGCTTCAGACTTGTGCTCCATCATGATGATGATCACTAAGGTACCGTCCGTACTTGTGAATGTCACATGATTCCAATGATGTGAGAACCTGTGGATAGAATCATCTGAAACATTGTACCAATGTTGATTGAAATTGAGCTTGCAATTGCCACCAAACAAAGGATACCGTCCGTGCGGTGTACGTGCATAGGATGTAACATTCAGAAACACAAGTCTGGTGAGGTGAAGACAAAAAGGAATGGAATAAAATAACGGGTGAGACAAAACGTACCATTCTTTTCGATGAGTTCGATCAAGTCACAGAAGAACTGGTAGGTCCGGTCATCTAAATATGCTAAAACAGTGCGGGTACACAACGAGTTAGCGATAAATCAGCAAGTGGGGACAAAAAATAATTTTAGACACAAAAACGATTATATTGAAAAAATAGGCGGTCTATTTGAAAGCGATATGTGCGACAGTCAAAGACTACTGCATCTTACTTTAGGAAAAACAGCAACACTTGGGATAAAGAAGCGAAGCAGGGCAAACTGGCGACTGAATTTGACAGGCGAATCTAAACCATATCCACTCACTCACTCATTCGATCTATATATGTATCCATCTAACTATCTACCCACGCATCTAACTAAAGAGCTATCATCTATCTATCTATCTATGTTTCTATCTATCTATCTATCTATCTATCTATCTATCTATCTATCTATCTATCTATCTATCTATGTTTCTATCTATCTATCTATATGTCTATCTATCTATCTATCTATCTATCTATCTATCTATCTATCTATCTATCGATCTATCTATCGATCTATCTATCGATCTATCGATCTATCTATCCACCTATCTATCTATCTATCCATCTATCTACCTACCAACCTACCTACCTATCTATTCATCTATGAACCTACTGGTCATTTTGTCTGTATATGAAAAGGTGACATAGAAAACACAAAAGTCGAGCAAAGCATGTTTTATCGCGCTTCTCAAAGGTTGATCGCTCACCGTGCTATCTACGCGGAGCTTCCTCTTATGTCAATACTATAAGATAAGCAGAACATACGGTGTTAATCAAATAAGTGCACGCATATCCGTACGACTTACTGACGAAGAGCATGCCACCATATTGGTGCACGAATTTCACCGGCGATGAACGGTATTCTCACTGTCATTCTCAACATCATTGCTTAAAGTTTGTCAATACGAGCACGTTGCGTTCTGTACAAACGGATCCCATGTTTGTGTTTTTCTACTATTGTCTAATTCGCTTCCACGTACAATCAGTACAACGTTATAAATAAAACGGTTCTAGCGCATGAATGCAGAAGGCATTTTGGTCGAACAAACCTATCGACACTGGCTTGCAAGTTCAAACTTTGTGCAAAATTCCGTCACTGTTTCAGGTCACACTGATCATTGATCGCACTCTACGTGACGAGTGCAAATAGCACAAAACCGGTATGCAAATGCGGACGATTTGTTTCAACCTTTTGGTTTAACGCATCTACCAGTATGCGGGACACTATGTGATTGAACAGGTTGTTGGAGTCAGCCTTATCCAGCTTCGGGTTCCCATTTGAAACCCATTTCCATTGTAGTTCCATTTCTCTACTATCTCGAGGCATGCAGATTCTGATCCTACTGTCCCTACCTGATGAGTGCAAGCAACACGAAACCGGTCGTGGTGTGTGTGTACGCGATGGAGAAGCACGGGTATTTTGTCAGACACTTGATAGAAGTTATTAAATTCCAGGTGATAATTATTGTCGCCCAGATTATGTGAGAGGAACGTAGGCTATTTGAACGCATTAGTCATCCGACTTGAATAAAGAAAGTCCTCACGTGTTATCAAATAGCTTACTGCTGCTGCTGATAATTGAGTACCTCCGAATGTCACACAACATCACGCACCGAGTACAATCATAGGAAAGTTTAGATGGCGCTGGGCGAGGATTGGGGAACGGAGCGAAGCTTTTCTACTTCTAGCAATTATTACTTTGTAATTGGTTCCAAGGTTGTCACAGCCGGGGGTGGCAGTGGGGATGAGCTCCCACTGTCTATAAAATGCTCCCATATGGCGTGCGTCTCAAACAGCCTCTGACAACCAAAGCCCAGCTCCTGGCCTGCACGTGGCGGAACTGCTTCTACTGACAAGAGAAGGGGCGAAGGCGGATGACTGGCGCCTCAAAACCAGTTTGCTCCGGGTAGATGGAGCTCGTCAGCCTGGGAAGGCAGTCCATCTAAGGGAAGGAAAACCCTGATTCCAAACCTCCGCTGCCTTGCGGCATACCCGATTGCGGGAAAGGCTTCGGGAGTGAACCCTGAGGAAAAATCCTTGCTGCCTTTCAGGTTGCACCTGGTCGTGCAAAGGCTAGAGAGGCGTACTCGAACAATCGCCGAGGCACTTCAAGAGAGGCGCAAGAACCCTCAAAATGGTCACCGGCTCTCGCGAAGGAAAAAACCGCTGCCTTACGGGAAGACTTTTGAGTCAAAGGCTCCGGGTGGGGTCACCTAAGCTAACCCCTACTTCGGCCTTGGCAACCGGGTAGTATGTCGCCTTCAACAAAAACCATGGAACCTACTTTTTCTTTCATCATGTACACTGTTCATGGTATTCTTGTTGGCACATCGTCTGTAAAGACTTGTGTAATAATAATAATAATAATAATAATACTTTGTAATTATTTCTGTTTTACGCGCATACTGCGTTAGCGAGCACTGAGAATATCACGGGTTGTCCTAAGAGGCAAAACCCCAAAGTTTATTTCGGGGACTATCGGTTTACGTCACGGATCAGCCTCCCAATCAGGTGCACAATTAAGAAACACGAACCGTCTTGAGCCTTGTTTCGGTTGACGGTCGATTCATGATTAACAATATCACGTGATGCGCAGTAATCAGTCGTTCGGCGGAATTCGCACGATGTCGGGGTGATCTACATTTAGCTTCCGAGAGCAGGTTGAGGGTTAGTCGGTGCACACCACCTCTTTCTGGCTACTCCCTGCTGCCTTGCAGGTCGCACTTGGTAGTGCAAAGGCTAGAGAAGCTGACTCGAACAAACGCCGAGTGGTGCTGGGAACGCCGCTTTGTACCCAAATTCCCAAGACCCTTTATTGAAGCCGACTTGTGTCCCAGGATGAGATAGTCGCACAAAAAGTAAAGTAAGTTTCGCAAATTAAGCTGACACTCTAACGTGTTTCTCTGTGCTCGACTCAGTTGTCGTGGAATGATCCGTTTCTATTGATTCCACAATTGTGCCTTACTTCCGCATCGCGGAGGAAACATGTTCAATTTATTGCCATCAGCAGGTGGAAGGAGCCTGAATTATCGCTACAATCTGTCTGGACCAAGCAGATAATAGATTAGACTTCAGCGGTTTATCCATGTGGCACACTCAGCCTATCACTAAGCCTGTAATTTCATTCAATTTACAGTTCTTCCATTAAGAGGAATTCGAAACCAATGTGAAATAAACAAAATCCAACGAGCTCCCATGAGGATCACATAAATTGACACATCAGTTGGCGATTGCACGAGGAAAAAGCAGAGAAAAACTACAAGAACCAACAAATAAAAATTCGCGACAGTTAGTTTCACGTACTCGCATCGAGGTCGTCTTCATTCACCGGTTGCGTCATGTCGGGCTGTTGGTATCAAACAAGTAACGAGATTAGAGTCAAGCCACGTTGGGGAAGAAACTATGAAGTTGTGTGTGGGCTTCGAGAGGTATTCAGCGGTAAATCCGGATGGAGTAGACGAACATGTAAGCTTTCTCGTCTAGTAGGCAACACGAAATGGTCACAAGAGTGGGTGTTTACCGGGACAATTTACTACCCAAAAACGGAACAGGCTCTAATTAATCCAACATAATCATAGGGTAGGCACACACGACGTCTTGAAACGGTAGTTCAATCAATGAATGATAGAGAAGAAACGATAAAACAAAAAACGTCTATTTTACAATGTGAAGCACGTGGTATACAAAAATGTCCCCCTCCTCAATTGATGTCGAGTCTTAGTAAGTATGGTATGGTATGAAAGCACAAGCCTAATCCAGGCAAAGTGCCGTACTGCACATGGGCTAAGATACTGTCAGGTTGCCCAATCCTAGACAGATATGAGGAAGAAAAAATAACAACAAATGGTAGTGAGACTTCAGCGTGTTTCAGCATGCAGCTCACTACCGTCGGCCAATCAATTTAGCACGATGTTAGCCACACAGCACAGAAGTGGTGCACAATTGCACACGCATGCGTTTTAGTGAGTAGTTAGTCCTTGATCCTGGGTAAACAACACGAAGAGAGATGCCATCCGTGGGATACGAATCGTAAGAACAATAACAGCACTGAAAATAAACCCACAACAACATTCCCTTAGAATAAACACTGTGTACAGAACGCGCATTTGTGGGATTGTGGGAGAAGAGGCGGTAGTGTAAACAAAGCGTTCGTGTGAATCACCGAAAGCAGCACATGGCCGGTAATCAACAAAATGAATGACCAGACAAAACACCGGGGGGGAGAGATTGGTGAGGGAATGTAAGCATCAACCCGGGGCAATGAATTCTACCATCCGGTGCATGAAGATAAGATGAACAATCAGTCAGTCAATTGAATGTTGGAAGCGAAACATTTAGCTGCTTTGGTTAGGTATGTGGCGGCCGGGAGATCAACTTTACTTTGGGGAAAATTGGGAATAAATCGAAATAGAATAAGGCTGCGGTCGTTTGTTAGAATAAAACACAGGGCTGGTATATTTGGAAAGGACTGAACTGTATGTATGTATGAAAGCACAAGCCTGATCCAGGCAAAGTGCCGCACAGTCAGAGACTGCACGTGGGCTAAGATACTGCCAGGTTGCCCAGGCCTAGACAGATATGAGGAAGGAAATGGAAATAGAAATGGTAGTGAGACTCCTGCGTGATTCAGCATGCAGCTCACTACCGTTGGCCAATCAATTTAGCACGATGTTAGCCGTACAGCACATAAATGCTGCACATAAAGGACTGAACTATGGAAAAAGCAGTGAACATTATTGTGTTTTTCAAGAAGAATGACGCACTGATATCAAATAACGACGCTATACTTCTCTGTAACCGGAACAACGAAACATCAAATCAATCGCAAAGTGCGGGAATGCATACAGAGAGAGAGAGACAGAGTTCAAGCGTACACCTTTGTTGTGAATATTCGGCATTTGAGCTATGCTTTAATTTGTATTGATGTTGGATTGGCCAAACTCAATGAGAGACCACGGAAAACATCGCCAAGACCGCTTTGGGAGGCAAACGAAAATCATCATCATCATCATCATAAAGCACAAATCTGGAGCCAGACAAAGTGCCAAGCAATATGAAGCAGGAAAAGCAGATAAGCAAGCGCGTGGAAAAGGGAAAGCAGGCAAGCGGAATACGCAAAAGCAAATGCAGAAAAAGCAGCTTGTTTTTGTAGTTTCACTGCATGCGATTTTTTGTTTTGTTTTTTGTGTTTTTATGTAAAATAATACCGGATAAAAAATTATGACACACAAACAAAAACACTGGCGCCAATGACTTCGGTTTGTAGCCATATCGCGTAAGGTTTCCAGCCAACTATTAGGTGGAGCTTTTAGACCCCACCCAGGCAAACGAATACGCCCAACTGAGCCTAGCGCTATGGTGAGTTTCTTCATCCCAACGCACCACGTCATAGACTGGCCACCCGATTTTTTCTCCCAGCTTCTGTCAGGCTCTGCGAATAAGGCTCGGTACGGCAAACGGTGAGTAGGCATTCTTAAAACATGTCCCAACCATCGCCAGCGAGCAAGCATCAGCATTTCTCTTAGTCCGTGGCCACCTGGTCTCAACACCCGCTTGCAGACATCTATATTTGTAACACGATGCTGCCGCCGAATGCGAGCAATTCTACGCAGACGAAAATAAGTAAACCCGAGGAATAAGTTGTTTGGTAGTAAGGAGAAAACGACAAAGAACATGAGTCTGGCGAGCTTAGGAGAGGATCAAAACAGGAGAAGAAACTTTGGTAAAGTCGAATGTTTGAAGTGAATATAACAACCGTAGCAAGCTAGTGCAGGTTCACCGCCTACGATACGTCTACAATGCGTCAAAACATTCCGAAACACGGAGGTTACAATAAACGGGGTTCATATAATCGCGGGGTTGATGTGACACACAGTAGTAATACGAGCAAGGATGTTACACACTCCCAATATTCCATTTATAGAGCTTGATGGATAGATGTTGTGGAAAGTGTGACTAACCCCAATCGATATATTTTCCCCCATGCTCATAACGTATTACGGAAATTTACACAAAATCATGTTACTCATTAACATGGAAACGTTATCAAAAGTGAAAAATGTACATATAATCAATCGACAAAAACGGGTGAGTAGGTGACGTACAGGTTCTTTAGCGTCCATGATCCGGAGCCATTCACGAAGGTCACCAGGAGATTGGGCTTGGAGAGTGAGCGTCGTAGACCTGAAAGAACAAGAACATCGCTGGAGTTACATGGCACCATGGGATACGTAACGCAACTATCGGTAATAGAATCTTTAGTATCAACGAGGATATCGTGAAACAAACTAAGATACATGGACTTCGATGGTTAGGCGACGTATTGCGAATGGAAAATATCGTTTCCATAATACGGTTTTGTTTACCTCTCTTAACATGGAATGGCTTCATTTTGAGGATGGACTTGACTCAAGTAGATAAAGGTTTTGACTGTTAAACTGGCTGCAGTTTAGGCCGCCTGTCTCATGTGACGGAATCTCAGAGATCGGAATTCGTGGTGGCTTCTTATCCTTCGTGGTGTGGTTCAAAATTGTATTCAGTGACGGTCTTGCGCAGACATCTTCTTTGAATGTGATTAATCTTGTACACTGTCAAGTGAAGCGACGATGAAGGCTAGTTATGATTCGTGGCACTGAAAGTTGCAAGAAAGCTGTCATGCTGATGCGGATTTATTTTTACTTCCGCCTATTCGTCCCATTTGGGGCATAGGCCGCCAACCAGCCCTCTCCAGGCATCACGATTCTGGGTAAGTCCCTCCAGCTGTACCCACATTTTGCCCATCTGCTTGGCGTCTGTATCCAGGTCGCGGCTCCAGACATTTCATGGTCGCACCCTTTTCCTCTTCCTTTTAGGGTTCCAGGTGAGAGATTGTCTGGTGATGTTTGACGCAGGTTTACGGAGGATGTGACCAATCCATCGTCAACGTCTCTCATAGATGTCTTTGTTCGTTCGTTGTCATAACACTTTATGGCTGATCTGTCGGGCCAGCGGACCTTTAGTATATTCCTGAGGCAGATGTTGATGAAGACCTGGATTTTTTTAATTATGGTCACTGTGGTTCTCCAGGTCTCTGCTCCGTAGAGTAGTATTTCATTACTAAGGTGTCGAAGAGCCTGATATTAGTGGTAATGCTGATATCGCTGGATCTCCAGATGTTCTGCTGCTCATGCTTTACCGATTCGGGTTCTGACGACTACATCTGTACTTCCAAACATGTCCATGATGCTGCCGAGATAGGTGAAACTGTCCACCTCTTCCAGCGCCTCGCATGCGATGGGTGTCATGTTGGATGCGCCGGTCTTGAACAGCTTGCTCTTCCTTCTGTTGATGACCAGATTGCTTGCGACGCATAGGGCAGCCAATCTATCCCCGTTGTCATTCATCTTGCCCAGCCCTTGCTGATCTCATCATACGCTCGGTTGTCACCGCCAATCTTGGCGTTGAAGTCACCAATAACAATGACGATGTTCTTCTTTGGTCTGTCTTGTATGATGATTGACAGTCCGTTGTAAAAATCCTCCTTTTCCTCCTCTCCACTGTCGCTCCTCGATTCCTAGCACCAGACTGTGTCCATGTTGATCCCTTTCTTCTTAGAATAGTATGAGGCTGTCATGATCCGTATTCCGCACGCCTCCCACCCAATGAGCGCTCTCTGTGCCGACTTGTAAAGCATTCGGGTCCGTCCATGGGCGTGTGCGGCATCTTCCTGCTCGTGGCCCGAGTACAACAGTAACTCACCCGAAGTAAGTCGCATCTCGCCGGAACCAATCAATTTTGACTCACTGATTAGTAGGATGGTAAGATTATGCTTCGTAAACTAGGCAGCCATTTGCATTGTCCTTGCAGTCTCATGCATGGTGCGGACGTTCCATGTGGCGATGGTAGTGGTGGTCCTGAAGTAAGACGACGGTTATCGGCCTGACAGCCTCCAGATGACTCCTTCTTTCACCGTCGACGTCATACACCTACCAGCTGGGAGTCCGTACTCTTTCAGGTCCTTGTTGTCTGTTAGTATTCTTGTTGGCGTTTCTGTAGCTAGAAACGTAGCTACCCATATGCTCAAACCTCCTCCTTTTGTAGACGGGAGTCGGGCCGTCCTTGACGGAGTTTGATGTTGATGTACTCGTTCGCCAAACTCGATTGAAGGCATGTTTGTTTCGAGGTTTCGACACTTTATCTCATTGTGTCTGTTTGTAAACGTATACACGTTAAGTAACTGTTTAGGTCACACCATTCCCTATTTGGGCTTTTATCGTGTCATGGTTGTATAGCAGTTAAGTAGTCCGTAATTGCTACCGATGTAGTGCAGTCCATGTTGACGTGGATGACGCTAGCGGTTCGAGAAAATGGATGCGATTAAAGAAACACACTGAGAGAGAGAGAACATACTTGTCCGTCTCCACGTCGAAGCAGAATCGGCGATCCACTGAATCATTCGCGCGCCACGTACAAGAACGAATGACGAAGGTTTCTACGGAAGGCTGCCAAAAGTTGGCGGAGATGGTAAATAGATCAGAACAAGAGACGGAAAAGTAAATCAAACAGGTTGTTTGTTCTCTCAAGTCAACCATGAGAACGTATACCGGACAACGTTATTTAAAAGTGCTCAACCAAATTGCGGCCCAGACATTTAGAGATGAAGCAGGGTATGACGTGATAAAGCTTTTATACATAACTTTACGAATGGAAATAACAGATGCCGAACGTAATAAAGGCAATACAAGCATGGAGACCGCCATGGCAACACTACACATCTCAAAAATAACCACAAACGCTTTGCGGCATTTGCACGTTGAATGTTCTCAAGAAAACGATAAGAATACACACCGTTTGAAGTTTGAAACCATTGCTATATAACACTGGCACAAACAACCTGTTCGACAACATGGATTGAAACAAAAATCCAATTTTGCATGCGTTTCCATCACCCACGACCGGATTCGTGGTGTTTGCACTCATTAGGTAGGAACAGCAAGATCAAGATGCGCTTGCCATGCTCACATGACTGAACAGGTTGGCAAGGAGATGCAAGACTGTCAGGTTTAACGATCGTGGATAGAAATACACAAGGGTAAATCGAACAAGAGCATTGTGCATTCTCGGTTGCGTGCGTCTATATGTGATGTGCTTACGAGCTAGCCAGATTAGACGGCATTATATTATACGCACGTCTGTCTGTCATTCTGTATGTATGTATGTACGTAGGTGCGTATGTATGCATGTGTGTACGTATGTATGCATGTATGTATGCATCTGAGTATGTATGTATGTTTGTATGTATGTAGGTATGCATGCATGTATGTATGCATGTATGTATGAATGTATGTATCTATGTATGTATGTATGTATGTATGTATGTATGTATGTATGTATGTATGTATGTATGTATGTATGTATGTATGTATGTATGTATGTATGTATGAATATATGTATTATGCAACGTTCCGCAGTCATAGATTGCATACGGATTGAAATAGCGTTGGATTGCTAAGGCCTGGATAGATATGAGAAATTAAACTTGAAATGCTACGGCGACTCCACCCTGTTCCCGAATGCCGCTCAGTATCTGTGGTAAATCAATTTAGCCCGGTGTTTGCTGCAGTGCACACAGAGGTACTGCGCGACTGCACATACGTGAATCACGTCAACTACTATTAGTAAGGATGATATTACACGCTCAAGTGTAAATACGTGCGTAGCAAATGTATACAAAAAGGAGTATAGCACAAGCGAGCAATAATCATGACACTTTTATACGTAGATTCGGTGTGAAGCAATATGAGCCGCAACACACCATGGATAAAAAAAGATGTTATGAACGCATTTCGTCATCCACTGGCAAATCACCATTCAACAGAGAAACGCATCCTCTAAACGAACGGTGATTTCAGGGAGTATCGGATGAATCGACAAACACTCACCGATTCCGAGCTACGCGTCTGACTGTATGGCGTCATAGTCAGCGTTTTCATTCGGCGATCATAAACACAAAAATTCTTGATCCAAATGGTAGTCATCGCTTCTGAAAGTGAAGTGGAATTAGACTTTGTTACAGTAGGTTGAAATTATTAGAGAAACGGCAGAAAAAAATAGTCAGAAGTCTATACTCACGTGTTTGTGAGCTAGTGGATTTTGACCAAGTATCATCATGGAGTATTTGGGACAGATGCGAAAAATGATAATGATAATGCGCTGTTCACCAAAGGTCTTACGGTTCGCCTCAAGGCTAGATGATAACTCTGGGAAAACGTCTTCCACAGTGACCTACGATGAAAGTTCGCAAGCCTGATCCAGGCAAATTGCCGCGCAACCGTGGACTGCACTTGGGCTATGATACTGTTAGTGTTTCCGGATTGAACATGTTATCTTCATTCGTTGGTCCGTTTATCGCGCTTACCCCATCTTTGTACTAGACCTCTCATTGGTCCATACGAGACAACCAATTGCAGGTGTCGGTCGGCCGATTATGCTATCGCGTGCTGATCCACTTGGAATTTTCGTGCACGTTAAGTATTTCCACCAGCAGGCATGTCAAAGTGTTAACCAAGCCAGTATCAATCTTGGTGACTTTTCATGGTGTCTTCAAACAGCTAATCAGCATTCATGTAGTCGCGTGGGCATTTTGAGAGTCATCTGCGACCATCTCACAATCCCGGAATGTGATTTTATACTAGGTTGATGGACTCAGGCCTTCAATTTCGCTGAGTTGACTGCGCCGTGTGTGGAATTTCTACCGAAAACCGATTACGAATGTGGGAAGCAATCTTGAAAGTGATGTCATAGGGTAACGTTTGCAAAACACCGGCATTACACAAGAGCACGAAGACCCGAAAACAACGACTACTACAATTGCAAAACCGAAAATTAATTGCATGAGAACGGTTCAAATTGAAATCTATCCGGAAACAGAAGCCATATACAATTCGTCAAGGTCACACGGGGAATCGCGTCCGGAAATATAATTTTCGGGTTTGTGCGGATGGCTACACGGCTGAATTGACCGTCTACATTGGTGAGGTTGGTGCTGTACCATGGTATGTAGTCCCTTTCAAAGCATAAACCCATAGTAATTCTAATGTTGACAACCTAATCTGAAGATGCCCACTTTGACATGCTTGATAATTAGGTGCAGCTTACAAGTTAATCAGACTAATGGAGAGGAACAGTGTGTGGAGCGTGTGTTTCAGTGCAAAGATTAATCTACGAAAAAAAGACATTCGTATGTAAAAAACAGTGATGTACTACAAGTTGAGCTTGTATGCCAGTGTCGGATAAGGTTGGTACGATCAACCTGTTCAATCATATGAGCCCCAACTCATGTAGACTGGGTTTGAACCCATAAACAAAAGAGCTCAGTTGCTTGCATTTCCATAACACACACCCCACGACCGGTTTCTTGCTGTTTGCACTCATCAGGTATGGACAGTGAGATCAGGATCCGCATGCGCTTGAAACAGCGGTTGTATACCACTGCTGGATAAGGCTGGTACGACCAATCTGTTCAATCACAATCCAACAGTGGCATACAAGCGCAACTTGTTTACCATTCTTCCACTATTTCAAGCGCATGCGGATCTTCATCCTACTGTCCCTACCTGATGAATACAAACAGGGCGAAACCAGTCGTAGGGTGTGTGATGGAGATGTATGCAAATGAGCTTTTTGTTCAAAGTGCTGTACTACTTCTCTTCGACTCAATGGTAGATGAGAATTTACGGTAGTCAGAACTACTCTGAATCATTTCTATTCCATACATCATGACATATGCTCCACTATACGCTCCATTCCACAACATGAACTGACAACATAATCATTAGCAAGGAAAATGATAAACCAAAATTACCACCAGATTAATCCATTCAAACTACACAAGACATGCGCAAAGTCACCGAGAAAAGATTTACTTTTGACAGGGCTGAACAAGTATCCTTCACGAATCCACGAGGCGTCGGTCGATTGAATGATTTCCCAAGGGGTCTTTAATAGCTTTTGTTTCAAAAAGAGCGTTTCCATGCAAATTTGGCGGTGGTTTTCGGCAGACTATAAATTTGAATTCAACGAATACGAGTATCAGTGAAAGCAGAAGGTGAAAAGACTGCGAGTTGAAGAGAAACGGGTGTGTGTGTGCATTTATATGTGTGTGAGAGAACAGCGACGGCGAATAATAGTTGATTTGCGAAAAAACCGCGTCCACATACTCACCAGATGTCCACGATTCGATAATACGATTAGGGTGAAGTGAGGGGCAACCAATGGAGAAAATTCCTAGTGATTCCGACTAATTTAACGACAAAACAATTATCCCGACGGACAAAATGAAACTCAATCAATTTACAAAATATTCATTTGCATGCTTTTCCGTCATTCACACCCCACGACCGGTTGCGTGCTGTTTGCACTCATCAATCAATTTACGTTTTACGAGCATGTTTGCAAGTCAAGTTCG
>JACCGJ010001930.1:0-42849 GCA_013407085.1 Atriophallophorus winterbourni | reverse complement strand
GGCGGTTTTGGGGATAAGCTCCCAATTCTAAAAATGCTCCAATGGCACGCGTCTCATATAGCCTCTGGCAACCAAGTCCAGCTCCTGGCCTGCACGCGTGGTCCTGTGCGACCCGCGGAACTGCTTCTACTGACAGGAGAAAGGGCGAAGGCGGCTGACTGGCGCCTCAAAACCAGCATGCTTCGGGCAGGTGGAGCTCGTAAGTCCATGAAGGCGGTCCACCTTGGGGAAGGAAAACCCTTATCTCAAACCTCCACTGCCTTGTGGCTACATCCAATCATGGAAAAGGCTTCAGGAGTCAACCTCGAGGAAAAATCCGGAGCCGGAGTCCCATTAGGCAGTCCGAAGTTTTTTTTACAACTTCGCCCTGCCAACTTCTGCGACGGCATCGTTGTCCAAACGTATCAGCCTAGCTGTTCCTTTGGTTCCGATGGTGCCGTGGAGAGGGAGCACTTGCTGCCTGGGCAACAGCTAGTTCTCCACTTTGAACTGCCCTGGCGTACATCACAACGCACCAATGGAGAGGACACTCCATTCCGCTTCTGCGGATAATAACACGGGAAGCAGCAGATACCGGTTAAAAGCTATGGCTCGATTGGCGTAGAGCTCATCGCCTGGGGCTGCTTTCGACGGTGGGAGAGACTTTCAGGTCTCATTGGACGGCTACCGCCCGCCTCAAGCTGGGCAGCCCCCAGCCAATATGGTGCCGTCTCGCCACGGTCTGCTATCCTCATTGGGTGCATGGGGATTAGGAATCAACCGCCAAGCAGACTGTTATTTCCGCACCAGCGAAACCAACTACGAAAAAACAAATGTCATTTCTGAAACTGGGAACCTGGAACGTCCGGTCCATGCTTCCTGGATTTCACGACGACGTCTCGAATATCAGAGGCGTAAGAAAATCTGCTGTTATTAATAACGAGTTAAAGAGACCAAAGGTCGACGTGGCAGCCCTACAAGAGACGCGATTACCAGACACTGGTAAGCTGACAGAAAGAGATTACACGTTTTTTTGGAAAGGAAGGGGTTCTGATGAGCCTCGACTGCATGGAGTTGGGTTTGCCGTTCGAAACGACCTTCTAAACGCAACAGAACCGAGCATCAGCGGGAGCGAATGGATTTGGACTCTAAATCTGAGGTGCATTACTGGTACCATTACGTTGGTAAACGTTTATGCGCCGACGCTCTCTGCGACGACTACTGAAAAAGACGCTTTTTATTACAACCTTGCAACAGTCCTGAAAAATGTGCCACAAAGAAACTGTGTAGTGGTATTAGGTGATTTCAATGCTAGAGTTGGTGCGGATTACGAATCTTGGCAAAACTGTCTCGGGAAATTCGGTGTAGGTAAAACTAATGAAAATGGACTACGCCTTTTAGAATTATGCACACAGTTCAGTCTCTGTGTTAGTAACACTTTCTTTCAAACAAAACCCCAGCATAAGGTCTCTTGGAAACATCCTCGCTCTAAGCACTGGCACCAGCTTGATCTTATTCTTGTTAGGCGCACTAATATAGGAAGCGTACTTCTCACCAGATCATATCAAAGCGCAGACTGTGACACTGATCATTCACTGGTTTGTGCAAAACTGAAGCTTTCCGACACGATATTTCACCGCACCAAATTGTCTGGTAAGCCTAGAATTGACGTCACCCGCATGTGCGAACCTAATCTAGTTGCGCGATTTGCAAAAGCCTTCACAGCCGAGTTCAGCAAGACAACCCCACTTGAATCGGCTTCAGAAAACTGGGAATCGATTAAAAACAACATATGCCGAGTCGCACGTTCCACTTTCGGTCCGAAGAAAGCTCGAACGAGCGACTGGTTCGAAGCAAAAGCTTCTGAGATGACTGCTGTGTTGGATGAGAAACGGTCAGCATTCTTGAGGTTCAAAGGTATGCCAACAGATGAAAACTTACGACTTTTAAGAGCAGCCAGAAATAAAGTCCAACAGACTGCAAGGCGATGTGCAAATGACTACTGGACAGAAATTAGCCTTAGTATCCAAAAAGCTGCGGATACTGGAAATTTTCACGGCATGTATGATGGGATCAAGAGAGCCATTGGTCCAAACAAACATAAAATGGCTCCCATTAAATCTGTATCTGGTGACCCGATTGTGGACAAAACTCAGCAGATGGAAAGATGGGTAGAGCACTTCTCCTCCCTCTACTCTAGGGACAGTACGGTTTTACCACATGTATTTGAAAATTTCGAGCGGTTGCCGACTATTGAATATCTAGATTCTCCCCCTACTCTTGATGAGCTCAATAGAGCAATCGACCGCTTAGCGAATGGGAAGGCCCCTGGTGACGATGGAATTCCACCTGAGCTCATCAAATGCGGTAAAGCAGCATTATTACAACCGCTTCACCATTTGCTTCTTCAGTGCTGGCAGGAGGAGTGTGTCCCACAAGAGATGTGAGACACAAAATCATCACGCTATTCAAGAATAAAGGAGATAGAGGCGACTGCAACAATTACAGAGGAATCTCCCTTCTGAATGTTGTAGGCAAATTGTTTGCTAAAGTCTTACAGTTTTAGCTGATAGAATTTACTCCGAATCTCAATGTGGCTTTCGCAAGGGAAGATCGACCGTTGACATGATCTTCTCCCTAAGACAACTTCAAGAAAAGTGTCGGGAACAGCGTATGCCCTTATACGCTGTTTTTATTGATTTAACGAAGGCATTCGACTACGTCAGCAGGGAGGGTCTTTTCAAAATGCTTAATTTGATAGGCTGCCCACCAAGACTGCTAAAGCTCGTTATTTCGTTCCACTCGGGCATGAAGGGCTCAGTCCATTTTAACGGTTTCAGCTCAGAAGTCTTTGAAATTCGCCGAGGCGTCAAACAAGGGTGTGTTCTGGCTCCCACGCTGTTCGGCATTTTCTTTTCTCTGCTTCTGAAGTACGCTTTCAGGACGAGAACAGAAGGTATTTACTTACGCACGCGAAATGATGGCAAGCTTTTCAACCTAAACCGGTTGAGAGCACAAACCAAGGCACGAAATGTGCTAATTCGTGACCTGCTGTTTTTGACGATGCAGCCTTTATTGCTCACTCCCAGGAGCACCTTCAGTCTCTAATGGACTGTTTTTCGTCGGCATGCAAAGACTTTGGTCTAACAATAAGCATGAGCAAGACCAAAGTCCTTAGCCAAGGGACTGTATCGCCTCCCATCATAACTGTTGGAAACTGTCAGCTTGAATCAGTACATCAGTTCACATACCTTGGTTCAACCATTGCGAATAACCTCTCGCTAGACACGGAGATTGATAAGCGAATTGGCAGAGCAGCTGTCATTCTGTCCCGTTTGAACTCTCGTGTTTGGGGTAACCGCAAGCTGACTGTAAAGACGAAAATGATGGTATACAGCGCGTGCGTACTGAACGCTTTACTGTACGGCAGTGGAACCTGGACCACCCACGCAAGACACGAACGGAAGCTGAATGCTTTCCATCTACGAAGCATCCGTCGTATCTTGAACATATCGTGGATGGACATAGTGACTAATGCTGAAGTGCTTTTAAAAGCTGGTCTACAGAGCATGTTCACTCTATTGCGACAGCGCCGCCTGCGCTGGCTTGGTCATGTCTATAGAATGGAAAATGGTCGTATTCCGAAAGATCTACTCTATGGTGAGTTGCAACTAGGAAGTCGACCAGTGGGCAGACCGCACTTGCGGTACAAAGACGTTTGTAAAAGAGATATGAAAGCTCTTGGCATTGACCCGGCGAGTTGGGAAGAACTTGCTCTCGACCGCTCACATTGGAGGCACTGTGTAAAGCGTCGTCTGCATGCTGGGGAGGAGCAGATACAGCTCTTGGCAGCTGAACGCAGATCACGCCGCCGACGTGCAACTAACGCAATACAACCGAGTTCTGACTATCGTTGCCAGCGCTGCGGGAGAGATTGTTCCTCCCGAATCGGACTGTTTAGTCACTCAAAAAGCTGCAAAACTTGAACTTCACGCGTTTGTGATGGTACATCCCATGTCGACATCGACCGAAGAGGTCCAACAACAACATCATATTCTCCAAAAAACGCTTAAATCGTGTTGTCTATGTATAACTGAAGACGGCAGACAACTCGAAATGATTAGTGCGTTTCAAGTTGTATAAAGATGCAGAAATGTGGCTACATTGTTCAATTTTCGCGTTTTGCCACATCACGTGATTAAATGTGGGAAGTGTGTGAATCTTGCCGACCGCTGGCAGCAATGTTCGATTTTCCCTTTTCGGGTAAGACAGAAAGCAGTCTGAATCCGAGGACGTACATCGATATCGCAGGAAGTATTGGTTCTCAACATTCCGCAATAAAGACAAAGTAAGGCTTCACGCAAAGAACGAACGGCAAATGCTGTTTACTTCTGAGCGAGGATCATACAGACGTCGGATAAACCAGGAATTGTTTACTGCTCTGAAGGTGACGAGAGAGCACACTCCCTTCGAATACGAAGTCGAACGGTGGAGGCTGAAACATCCAAGTAGTAGAGCTTCAGCAGTGTAGAGCCAGTCGCACAGCATCCCAGTACTGAACGATGCTTAGCACTCGTTTCCCCTGCATTTATTAGAACGCTGTGGTATCCTTAATCATGAAAAGAAAGTTTGGGATGAATCGGCTAGAGCAGGTGTTTGGTAACGTTTCACTTCTGAACACAGAAGCTTCGTCAGACCAAGGCTGCCGGTACGAACATGGTTTAGGTTTAAATGGCGTTTTCTTGACTAATCCCGAGTTATCTCAAATAGACAGGCGAGATCAAGACAATTGATCACACCCTATAAATGATGTGTTAATCCTTAATTTGTTTATTTTGGGTGCGGGTGAGAACAGCGTCTACTGCTGTCAAAGGGCCGGAACCTGAAAACATATACAGATTTCGGACCTCATTAGTGAGTAAGAGGAATAAGCATCCTTTCAACGCGATCAAGGAAGCATAGAACTATTGATTATCTGAAAGATGTTACATCACCACCAACAACAACAGCAAGTCTCTGAAATTTGATTGCCGTACAACCACGATACAATACAATTGAAATAGCTATCGACAAAATCTGTCGAAGATTAAACACAGATACACTGTCCCGAGGTGTCTGTACTTCGAGATCAGTTCTGCCAACGATTGCAGTGATGTCAACATGACGGCTTGCACCGAGGATGGCACTGAACACGATTCTTAGCCATATCCCAGAAAGTAAGAAGCCGCTGTGCAATCTGATCACGCAGACCCCAGGTAGAGAGACAGGCTACCACAACCGCAACCACCCTCTGCATCGAATCAAGTTTAAAGACCGAACAACACAAGAATACGATAATTGTGTTCCTTCCATTTTTTAGCACAGGTCTGATGATAATTGGATTGTATAGAACATAGCCAGGCACAAGACTTGTGAATATCTGATGTTTGCAAATGTGTAGCACTTCTGTACGAGTGAAGCACAAGACCGTGCAGCATATTAGCCGGTGTAGGCTTGAGATACCACACTGTGTTACTTTGCTGAAACCTGGTAATGACTTGTGACCGGGAGTGGTTTGGCTATCGTCATTGCTTTCTTAGCTTGAATCTTAGCCACGGACGCGTAACCGTCCAGTACTTCTGTGGTGTGCAGCAAACACCGTGCTGAAACGACTTGCCACCGGTAGTCAGTTGCATGCGTAAACACATTGGAATCTGACTGCCATTTTCCCATACACCTGGCTAGGCCTGGGCAACGTGACAATATCTTAACCAAGTACACTCTATAAATGTGCGGCACTTGTCTTCCATCAGGCTTGTGATCTCATACAAACTAAGTAAATCCATATCAATCCATTTGAAGATAAATAAGACTGATTGAAGGGCTTTGAATGTCGCTTGTCAGTGTATGATGATGATGGAATCACACCATTATCAATTGCAAACGCTGGTCTAGACCTGTGCAAAATGAAATCACTTCAACTAGCGCGAGGAACGGGACCATAGAGATTTTTAGATATGTCATAGTGGCACACATATGATGACCATAAAGACAAAATTCTTTACGGTATGATGGGGAAACCTAGACTATATACGCAAGATGAATGCTTCCGGTTTAAAGAGCATTCGTCCCATCTTGAACATATCGTGGATGGACAAATGAACAAATGCAGAGGTACGTTCTAATACTGGTCTACAGAGCGTACTCACCTTACTACGATGGCAATGTGCATGGATGTGCAATGTGTATGGATGTGCAATCGTGCAATACTTTGAGCTGTGCGGCTAACACCGTGCTAAATTGATTGGCCAGAGGTAGTGAGCTGCACGCTGAAACAGACTGGAGTCTCACCACCATTTCCTGTTCTTTTTTCCTCATATCTGTCTAGGCCTGAGCAATCTGACAGTATCTTAGCCCACGTGCAGTCCTTTGCTGTGCGGCACTTTGCCTGGATCAGGTTTGTGATTTCATACATACATATACTACGATGGCACCGCCTAAACTGGCCGGGTCATGTACAGAATGTAAAATTGTCGTATTTCAATAATGAAAAGTAAAACTAGTAAGTATGCAAGCCTCATAATAATCCGTCTGTTAGTTAGCAAAAGATTTCTACACACCGTTTAGCTGTAAACCTGCGTACAGTAATGCCAATGAGGGTAGTGTGTGCAACTTAGCTGTCTAAACCAGCTGGAAGTAAACAATCAACACAACCACGTTTATTATCACCGTTGTCAATAGCAACCATACCGCCACTATATGCAACGTTATCGTTGTGATTGATTGATAGAAGCTCACGTTTTAAAGAAACTACCGAGACAGTAAATGGGTTGAAAATTCGTGTGTGCGCACTCACCTCAACCGCTTGCTCCTTGTTTTTCAAGGACACGTACTTTTCCAATCGCTGGCAGAACGATGCGGTGTCCTTGGTGAATCCTTTCGGGTCTGTCTGAAAAGTACAAAAATACACATGCGAGAAGAGCAGTAGCGCACCTAACATGTGCGTGTAACGCTTGTTGAAAATGTATTGGTCACGTGATGATTTCACATAAAACTTTCTAATTCACATTCGGGTCCGTGCGTAGGTTTCACGCGAATCGGCTGTTCTTGTTGTTCGCATCCATCAGTCAATGTCAGCCATAGATGTACGTCGCGAGTGCACGGTGATCTCATGCGAGACAACATTCCATGGAGCTATACAGTCCAATTCAGGAGAAACAATCTCTTTCGCATTGTTAACAACAATAGACAGCACCCGGATCGTTGCATTGATATACGTTTAGCAGCTGTGAGCAGTGATTGGTTTTCTCCAGCTTGAAGCTGACACGCACACTATGCCTCCCAGGGGAGCGGCAAAGAACAAACGCTTTCCCATGCGTAGGGTCAATAGCAAGAGCTTTCATTTGAGCAAGAATCAGTGCAGGTAACGTTGAAGCGAGCATGGACTTGGCAATCAAGAACGTGATGAACTCCGCCACGCAACAGCTGGGAGCGCGAAGCAACCCACAGCAGCCACCGCAAACAGGAGAAGTTTGGTTTCAGGAAAATGGTAAAATACTGTTCGAGTGAAAACCGTTCTGGAAAAGTGACTAGATGGCTCAAGAATGTCTTGTGATTCGACGACGTCCACCGAAGAGGACAGACGTTGCGAGGGTGAATGAAGAGGTTAACAAAACTCACCCGAAAGTTGAAGATGTACCAATCGGTGCAGACGCCTATTACGTTGTTTAGATAGACTTTGAATACGCTGGATTTGTGGTTAGCAACATCAAACACACTGCATTTTCCGTCCACTTGTCAATTGCATCCCAATTCACAACTGAGGTCAACCGTCCCAACGCTAACCACATTCAATAAAAAAGGTGGGGGATTTTTTGTCTGTTTACACATGCCGTTTTTGATCTTTTTTGGAATAAAGAAAAGAGGGAGGGTCACTGATAAACGGGAACACAAGCACGGCAGGATTCTCGCCACTGGTTTCTTTCTTTTGCCATCACACTGAGTGTTATCAGCCACATATCTTCACGGTCCTTCGGACCCCACCCGAGTAAGCGCGATGTTCCCACGATGGCTAGTGGTGCTGTTAGACGCTTGAGGGTCTTCCGCCAGGTATTCCTTTGTCCGCCACGGCGACGTTTCCAATCAGGTCCAGCGAGAGCAAAAAGAGCTAGGCGAGGAAGGCGTCGCTCATCCATACGGAGAACGTGCCCCAGCCATCTCAGCTGGCACATGGATATATGATCGGAGAGTGGCACAGAGCGATCACCGAGGACTGCCCTCCTGACGTCATCATTTTTGACTTTCTGTTGCCAGCTTAAACGAGCTATACTCCGCAGGCAGAGATGATCAAACGTCGATAATCGTTGACTATCAGCTTGTCGCAGCGTCCACGTCTCGCAGCCATACAGTAGAACTGCTCGTACGGTGGCCTGGTACACTCTGCCCTTCAAGCTAATCAACAGGCGTATGGCGCACAGATGTCATACCAATGGGTTTTTTTAAACTCAAATCTCCACATCTTGGACGAGGTGCAGGATCGTCGCTACTTATTTCAAAAGATTATTCTCGAGCCTGTCCAGGCGATTATTTCCGAAACACAAATTACGGTGGATTCGCAATCGTTGGCTTCGATCCTTCCAGCATTTCCAGATCTTGCGAGCACTTATTATTTATCTTGAGTAATTCAGTACATTTGACGACGAAGCTGTGTTACTATGAGGTTCACCAATGGACATGATTATGCAATGTCATGATTATTTTTCCGATGAGTTTAAATACTGAATATGCGTTAGAACCACAGCTTCTTCGCTCGAAAGACATACGTATTAGTACTACGACCTCATGGCCAAGCAACGTTCCTCGTTTGTGTTACATTCTGATTAACCGGCCTAGTTCTAGATGAGTAAACAGCATGCATAAGAAAATCTTTGGTTTCAGACTCTCGGCAATACCTTATTGAAATGAAATAAAAACACATTCGAACGCTGAAACCTGGGTATTGTGTTGGATTTCACATACGAGAGATGGTTTGCTTGCTTGGCGAATACCAAACAAGTGCGGTAAATCGATGCACCACATGTGGGTTCACTTTGTAGAAAACGATTGACCCCAAATCGTTAATCAACTCAAACAAACAAAAGATGAATAACACGAGGAAATTAAGGGCACCTTTGCCACCAGAAGTAAAACGAGGTTGTGAGTCCGAGGCAGCCAACGAAAAGAGCAGACAGCAAACCGAGAGAGCGCTTCCGATTCAGACTTAATGGAAATGAAACACGTTCGATATCGACGGAAAAGAATGCACTTGATCACTATTCTTTCACGCCACCAGTGTGAGCACAAGCTAACCTTGTGACCACTGTGAATCACAGTTTAATTGAGGTATCTCAAAGTGTAAGAGTGAGCATATCCAAAAATAATCATTGCACCGAAAAATGTTGTTGTTGTTGTTGTTAGCGAGGACTTGCCCCACGTGCATAGATTAAGCCATGCGCCGTAACGGAACAAAATATTTGTATGTGCACGCTATTTCATTATCACACACACACGACCTCACGAACGGTTTTGCGCTATTTCCACTCATTAGATGGCTACCGATCAGGATGGCTTAAAGTTGCGCACCGTGCAGGCATCCCAAGGTTGTGAGGATGATGCTGGTGATGCCAATCCACTCGTGCACTAAGATCAAACGAATACAAGTTAAAATCCCAGTATAGATACCCTATCTGGAAGTGTTTCGACCCAAATTTCAACAGATTTTG
Source organism: Atriophallophorus winterbourni (assembly GCA_013407085.1). Lineage (NCBI taxonomy): Eukaryota > Metazoa > Platyhelminthes > Trematoda > Plagiorchiida > Microphallidae > Atriophallophorus > Atriophallophorus winterbourni. The sequence continues at coordinate 33,130 of JACCGJ010001930.1, read as the reverse complement.
AAGCTTTCCAAGTCCCACCATTCCATATACATTAAGGGTTTCATTATATATATTGTTTCAAGGTAATTCAAGGTTTTTAATGGTCTAAAAAGCAACATGCTTAACAACAACCATAGGATGGTAAAAATTAAAATTTAAGTGTATAAACAATATGAGGAAATAGATTAAACAGTATATAAATGTTCTGGAAACGAATAAAGCAATAAAAATTCGTTTTAAATTCATGCAAGCTAGTGGAGTGAGCAACGGTTGAAGGTAAACTGTTCCAAGTAAAACAGACACGGACAGAGTAAAAATATCTTCTACAGTTCAGGCGGGAATTGGGTATGACCAGCACATATTCATGTGCTCGATAATTTCTCGTATCCCTTCGCGTGAATAATTCCTGTAAGGGATGGTTCGGGGTATGGAATGTTTTGTAAAGTAAGATTAGGTCTGCTCTGATTCGTCGATAGGAAAAGTCGAACAGATTCAGTTGAGCTATCCTTTCTTTATATGTTTTTTTTTCGGATGCTGAAAACTAGTTTTGTTGAGCGGTGATAGATACGCTGCATAAGTTCCACATCCCTCTTGAGCCACGGAGACCATGACTGCACACCGTATTCCATGACTGGTCTCAAGTATGTATTCACGATCCTTGCGAATATCTTGGGCGAACATTTCACAAATACACGTTTGAGTAGATTTAAAAGACGTGTTGCTTTTTTAAAGGCACTGTTAGTTTGAAGTGATGTTTTTAAACTGGAGCATATCCGGACACCCAAATCTTTTTCTTCACTGCAATTTTCAAGGACATGCGAACCTATGTGATATGTGAACTCTACTCGATTCCCCACATTCATGATCCTGCATTTGTTGAAGTTAAACGGCAGTTTGTTCTTCAAGCGTATCAAGATCCTTTTCTAATAGCAGACAGTCTTCTGGACTACGAATGCTGCGCCAAATCTTTATGTCGTCCGCAAATAACGAAATTTTACATCGAACAATTTCCGGTATTTCATTGACATAAACCAGAAAGAGGATCGGATCAAGGACTGAACCTTGGGGAACTCCGCTAGTTGCTGCGATTGGTTTGGATAATGCACCATCAACACGTACGTGGTTAGTGCGATTTTTTAGGTAGTCATTTAGCCAATTCAACAACTTTCCAGTAAGACCAGTAACACCAAGTTTCTACGCTAGTTAAGCAAAAAATGCCAGTTCTCATTGTACCGGGTTGCGTTTGATAATGACGCTAAAGGATGTTTGAGACCAGAAAGAGAGAAATAAGTTAATGATGCGCGAAATGGGCAAACTTTACAACCAAGTGACAACAAATAACAACGTTGATAAGGATATGTATGTACCTTATGCCCGTCTAACCATACGGAGCGCAATTCATTGATTTCCGATAAGACGGTGGCTTTGATCGGACCCTGTAAAAATCAATGAATTAACAAATTGAAAAATCCATGTGTGAGAGTTCAATTTAAAATGATACGGATAAAAGAAAATGGCTTTATTTTGGACTGAATAACGGGTTTAACCAGATCAGCTCACACGAAACTTGTCCTCGACCTCAAACCCACCGTTATTTGGCGTCGGCGACAAGGTAGTCAAGTGAAGACCTGACTGTCGACGATGTAGATGCTTTAGGACCCCGTATTGTCTACGGCGTTCGCCGTTGGGAACACGACTGGATTACGATCTGCAACAATCTCGCCTCCGATTGGCAGGCATGGGTTGGCGTGATTGAAGGTATCAATGAAGCCGGCGAATCCAGCGGGGAGCAAACCGCATAAAATTCAATAAAGTAGTAAGCGCTGAATGCTTGTTCGTTTCGGATTGTTTGCTTACCCTTGTATGCTGTCAAGTGCAATGACGCGGAAAGCTTGTTAAGATGTATGGCAGTGGAAGCTGCAATGAAGATGTCATGCTGATGTCACCGTACTCGTTCACGGAACTTGATTGAATGTGTCGTTCATTCGAGGAGTAGGCACCTCATCTCAGTTTGTTTAAGCATTCCCATCTTTAGATTCTGTAAGTGTTTAACTACTGTCTTTCACGACCTTTTAGCATGTTACTTGTGTGTGATGATTAAGCATTCATGCTACATGCTACCTGTTTAATGCTGCCTTCGATAATGATGATGCAACAACCAGCGCAACGGAAGAAGAGAAAAAAAACGTTGAAACCCAGCGTTCCTCTGGAAATAATCTCACAAAACGTGATGACGCAGATAGATGAATGCCGACAAGTTGTTCCAAGCGGTAAAACTACACAAATAGACTAGATCCAAGCATCGCCACATTCAAGATCACAGATCCGGAAGTCAATTCGATGTGCTAAATCAGAAAGTCGCTGATGTATGTTTGATTGGGTTCAGAATCTATAAATGAGTAATATATGACGAGTATAAGTCAACTATCGATGGTAGGTGGGATGACATACGGACGGATTCCTTAGCTCTATACAAATACGCAAAAAAGAGTAAATGAACTTATCTTCCCAGAGGTAAACTGGTATTGTGTATGACACGAAGTCAGTGGTGTAGATTGGAAGCGAGAAACGGAATACACACAAGGTCCATCCGACCTCAAAACCACAAACACGATGCTTCAACCGAGAACCAGGTTATTGTAAATCTCGTCTTCGAAGAATCGATTTTTTAGCGTGGAAGTTTTTAATGCATCGGTCGACAAAAATCATTTATTATAGCCGCTAAATTTAGTTCACTTGTTACGGCAAGCACGTAGCACTGAATCGAGACAATATAGAAATGTCAGATGCAGGTACAAAAAAATTGGCTGCGACTTTTGGTGTGGTTAGTCCCACGGGTAATATCTGCGCATAAAATGGCATGTTAAGCAAATCAAAGTGTACTATGGGTTATCATATTATATTACGATATTCATCATCAAGGAAGGTTAAAACGGAAGTTAAACGAACAAAAGCTAGTGGATTCTGTGGATGAGGAGAACGGGTGAGTGATCTCAAAGCCTCACGTGATGCACTAAATGCAGTTTTCTAAGTCAACCGAATGCTCAAGGTCGCGATAGTATCCGATAATGGTTCCAAAGGTTGTCATAGCCGGGGTGACAGTGGGGATATGCTCCCACTGTTTGTAAAATGCTCCCATATGGCATGCGTCTCAAATAGTCTCTGACAACCAAGTCCAGCCTCTGGCCTGCACGAGTGGCTCTCCGAGCACGGCGGAATTGCTTCCATCAACATGAGAAGGGGCGAGGGTGAGTGACTGGCGCCTGAAAACCAGTTTGCTTCAGGCAGATGTAGCTCGTTATCCTGGAATGGCATTTCATCTAAGGGAAGGAAAATTCTGATTTTAAACCTCCGCTGCCTTGCGGGGTACACTATCGCGGGAAAGGCGTCGGGAGAAAACCCTGAGGAAAAACCTGGAACAGAGTCTGGTAGACCACCTCTTTCTGGCAACTCTCTGCTGCCTTGCAGGTCGCACTTGGTTGTGCAAAGGCTAGATAAGTTGACTCGAACAACCGCCGAGTGATGCTGGGGACGCCGCTTTGTACCCAAATTCCCAAGAATCTTCATTGAAGCCGACTCATCCTCCGCGAGGAGATAGTCACATAAAAGTAAAGTAAAAGTAGTATCCGATAATTTACTCGGATGAACAAATCGTAATATTCTTAATAATAATCTTAAGACAAGCTCAGATAACTGCATACGCGTGTAAGCTCATTGCGTGATTATCGGATCAAAAATGTTTCGGGTCACCCAACGGTGGCGTTTCGCGCAGTAGTTATGTACTGTGCAGTTAACACCGTCTTAAATTAATCTGCTGGTAGTATCGAGCTGCACGCGCAAACATGTGGGAGTATCACGTGTAGACTATGACTGTGCAGCACTTTGACAGACTCAGGTTCGGGATCTCATACAAACATACACACACATATATATACATACATACATACACGCATACATACAAACATACATACATGCATACATATATAAATACATAGACACATACATGCATACACGCATACATACAAACATACATACATGTAGTCAAAGGCTCCGGGTGGGGTCCCCTAAGCTAACCCCCTACTTCGGCGTTGGCAACCGGGTAGTATGTCGCCTTCAACAAGAACCATGGAACTTTTCCTTTTTTCTTTCATCATGTACCCTCTTCATGGTATACTTGTTGGCACATCGTCTGTAAAGACTTGTGTAATAATAATAATACATACATGCATGCATACATACAAACATACACACACATATATACATACATGCATACATACAAACATACATACATAATACATACATGCATACATACATACATATTTAGCCCTAGAGAAATCAGGCGACGTACAAAGCTGCACGTTTACAGAGCGGCGATTCGCCCAGTTCTCACTTGTGGATGCGAGACGTGGCCTGTGTGGGTGGAGGATATGCGGAAACTAGAGGTTTTCGACCATTGGTGTCTCTGACGCATCCTCAATATTCGATGGGATGAGCGGCTATCGAATGATGAGGTTCGCCACCGTTGTTTTGATATCCCTCGCCTGAGTTCGATATTGCGACAACACCGACTGAGATGGTTTGGCCACATCGTGACGATGAACTAACCAGGGTGACACTATCGCCGACACCCTGTGCAGAATGGCGTTGTCGTCGTGGAGGACAAGTGAAGACTTGGCTCGCCACCCGATGTGGAGCTGCTTGGTCTACGATCGGTTTACGGATGGCGCACGTGGGACCGGACCTGGCTTAGAATCTGCGTGGATCTCGCTTCTGAGCTCCGAGCGTGGGTGGCAGCAATCTGTGACATCAACGAAGCCGACCATCCTCCAGGAGGAGATAGTCGCACAAAAGTAAAGTAAAGTAAGTTCGGTGTGGATCTCACGGTTGTAATGCGATTAATCCTCATGGAGACAGAAGCTTCCTGACTTCTGACTAGACATGCCCGGATTCAATCATCAATCTGACCGTTTTGGCCCACATGGTCAGCGCATAGTTGCAGTTTCATAAGCACGAAAACCTGAAGGTGTCATGAGTTCACTGACAGGAGAGAGTGTTAAGCTGTCGTTAATACTTTTCCAACGATTAGGTAAAACACGTTTCGAACAATGGTATGATAAGGGACTAGGGTTGAGCGCATTTTCCAAGACATCGTTTACGAAGAAACACAGTCCTGGTTCTTGAAAAGCATACATGTTAGTGCCATGTCATCCTCGTATATTGGAACAATCACAAAGTGAATCGGTAAACAAATAAGCAAGACGATAAATTTTTACCAGCATCGTGGAACGAGCCTCTTCCACGCTTTGTAACAGCTGCGCAAAGTCGCCCAGAGCTGCTCTTATTGTGACGTCATCGTCTGTCTCCGATACGTCAGAGTAGGAGGACCTCCTTGGAGGATCGGTGGTCGCGGGGGAATCTGTTGGTGGCGTATCTGGTGGATTGAAGCAATTCATCAGTGTGGATGCGAATTCGTCCACTGCTTGATGGACACCTGAGTAGATGATAATAATAGAGAAAGTAGGTGGAATGAAAGTGTCGCGTGAAACATTGAAAATGGAGCATGGCATCCGAAATTAACAAAAATCGTTTCAACAATAGAATAATGAAATAAGCACACGATGGAACAAAGTTAGCTGAGGTGAGAGGAGAGCTCTTCTCAAGTTTCTTTAAAATTTACCTTCCAACGTAACATAGGTTTTGTTAACCTTAATAATGGTAGTGAGACTCCAGCGTGTACTCGCATGCAGCTCACTACCGTTGGCCAATCAATTTAGCACGATGTTAGCCGCACAGCACAGAAATGCTGCACGATTGCACAGTCGTGCACCATTTGGACAGTGCTTAATCAAATAAATCATCCACGCAACCATCTGTTACATCTTTGCCACAACCTACATCTACGTGGTCACCCCTCTAAATTCTATCAACAGCATAGCCGGTTGAATGGTAGCAAATACTTATTCTCCGTTCGCAGTATGCAATTGTAGAACAGTTTATCTTCCGATGTGGTACAATCTGAAACCATTGGCGCTTTTAAAAGAACAAGTATGTTATCAAGTTTGACAATAGTTTAACAATATTTTTGATAATGTTTTAACATTTCTATTTCTATTTACCCCCTCATATCTGTCTAGGCCTGGGCAACCTGGCAGTATCTTAGCCCACGTGCAGTCTCTGACTGTGCGGCACTTTGCCTGGATCAGGCTTGTGCTTTGATACATACATACCTTAATAATGAATGCATATCTAGACAATGACTGACCTCCACATTTCGGGGAAGGGAAGATTTAAGTTCCTCTATCCTGAGCTATAAAAAACCTACACGATAGATCAAAGAACGTGGACAGTAATTGTACAGTCTAATTTGCAGATCACATTTGGTACATATAGCTTGGCGTGTGCTTAGAATTCGAAATGGAAACCGCTTTTGGCACCAACCAGAGCACATCTACAGCAACACGGTTTTACAGCAACATGGGGCTGGCTTGAAGTTTCGAAAACCAAACGGTAAACTCAGACATAGCATGGTGACAACAAGTAGCACTAAAGTCAAGCATTTTCATTTGAGACTCGTTAGTCTAATTAGAGCCTATTACACCTCAACTAAGGTCATTCATTCATTCATTCAGTCCTCTCCGTGCCGGGTGGCACATGAGGCGAAGACAACTTCACGCCAGTGGTTCCGGTCTGTCGCTGCTTCCGTTGCCGTCTGCACCGTGAATCCTTGTGCATGTAGTTCGCGTTCCAACGTTCGCGCCAAGTTTCCTTGGGCCGTCCCCTTTTCGTTTACCTTGCGGACGCCAGTGAATGGCTACCTTCGTATGCGAACTGGGATCCATCCTGCAGACATGACCGAGCCACGGATCTGTTGTCATCGTTTCCGTAGCAATGTAGGTTTTACGGGATAGGGTTGCTAGCCCAACCCTCCTCCTTTCTCAGACGGGCTTGGGACCGTCCTTGGGTTCGCATTTAAGGTGAAGAATATCATAAATATATAGATACATACAAGCATACGTACACACATACATACATGCATACATACATAGGATTGTATATGTACGTATGAAATCACAAACTTGATATTGGCAAAGTGCCGCACCGTCAAAGACGGCACGTGGGCTAAGATCAAGTACAAACATAATGTAGATACACAGGTACGTACTTATATACCTACATCAAAACATACATGCATGCCTACGTGCATAAATTTATGAATACATGTTCTTACATTCATACATACCAACATAGACACATACATGCACATCAAGAAATCACTAGATGTCCACATGGACAAGTATGTTTTTCACGTTTGACAATAATCTCTAACAATATTTTGATATTTCTGCCATCCGACCAGTTGTACATTTTTGTGAGTCTTGTAAAGCATAGCTTTTTACCCACATATCATCTATGAATAAATCTACACAAACAGAATTACACATGTACATATGCATATAAAAATGCATTCCACCATATATAAATAAATATACACACACAAAATAAGCAACATCTCACGCAGTAACGTCTACAAGACCTCGGGCGCTTTAGGAAAACTTGAAATACTTGGTATCGATATATTTCAGGGTTTGGTGAAGGTCAAACCAGAACAATAATAATGCGATTGTAATCGTTCGAAGATGTACACTTGCATCGTAGAGAGATCGGGGCTAGCTTATTTGTGATAACAGATACTTGGAGATGAACGCCCATAGAAGGAGGACAAAAACAGCAGACAAAAAGTAGGTAGTTAATCGATAAGCCTGATCGCGTTGAACATGTGAAGTGCGACTTTTTTCTTGTGATGAACGAGTTTCCGAAGTAGAGGACGAAGAAATATGTCGACCAATTGCATGAGAATGCATACCTTGGGTCTAAACGATATCGATTGACACGTGACCAATCAGAGGATAGGTTTCAATTTGTATGATTGATCACGTGATCAGATCAACGGAGTAGCGATATTTTAGTTGGCGGCTAAGGATAGTGGATTATTTATTACAGAAGCTATAAAACACGAAATATGAGGAACAAGCATAAGGACGAGATTACAGCTTTGCTCGCGAGGTATTAAAACCAGGTTAATCATAAACAAGGAGCGCTTGTTTACCATTCTTCCACTGTTTCAAGCGCATGCGGATCCTGATCTTACTGTCCCTACCTGATGAGTGCAAACAGCACGAAACCGGTCGTGGGGTGTTTTGTGACGGAAAAGCATGTAAATGAATATTTTATTTCAGGTTAATCATAGCTATGTGTTGCTCAAATTCCCCGAAATTACACTCCACTACTGGTTTTTGGCTGTTTGCCGTCATCAGTTGGAGACAGTAAGATTAGGTTCAGTGAGCCTTGAAACAGTGGATAAATGGTAAACAAGGTTATACTTGAATGCCACTGTTGCATAGGGGAATGTGAGCAACACAACTTTGGTCATCCATAAACGCCTTGAGTGCTTGACCACGAATTACTATGTGATTCTGTGTTTGAATATCGTGATTCGTTGTACGAACCCTATGCAACAGTAACATTCAAGTATACACTTGATTACCATTTACCCACTGTTTTAAGGCTCACTGAACCTAATCTTTCTGCCTACACCTGATGACGGCAAACAGCCAGAAACCGGTAGTGCAATGTAATTTCGGGGGATGTAAGCAACACATCACTTTGGTCATCTATAAGCGCCTTGAGTGCTTGATCAAGAATCACTATGTGATTCCGTGTTTGAACCTCGCGGTTCGTTGTACGAAGCAAAGACGCACGTCTTCAGACCCTAATTAACCGATGTCGTCTTCGCTGACTGGGACATGTCTAAAGCACGAAAACCACTGCGAGAGTTCTATGCGTCAACTGATACCGACTAGAAAAAGAGGTTGGGGGCTCAGCCAATAAATTGAGTGGCTTGAAAAAGCTTAAAACTGGTTTAGCCAACGCTGGGCGGACGCGATTGCATGGATATAATGCAAGAGATGGAGAGAATTTATGGTTCAATACGTTTCCAACGACGGCAATTAAACTGCCTCAAAGGAATAGGTGCATCACTTCTACGTCCAAAAAATTAAATTTGGGGTGTGCTTTGGACTTTCAAAGTTCAAAGATACAGAATAGAGATTCGACAGCAACTGCACTAAGCCTCGGAAATGTGGATCTTGTTATTGTTGTCACGACTGTTACTCGCTTGTACTGTACTCCTTTTAAATAAACTAACTAAACTTTTCGTACAACTTGCGCGGTTTTGTTTCACAAATGCGTAATATGGACACTCTAATAATAATTAATAGGTCTACAGGTCTTCGATAATCACTGTCTGCACAGCATCGCTGGTGTTAGTTGGTAGCCATATGTAACAGAAACTCCGGTATTGACGCAGACATGCATAGACTTAACAGGTTATGTCACGTATTTCGAATGGTGAATCATCGTTATTCTAACGCGGCTTTGTTCACCATTTTCAATTCAGAACAGCGTCGCTTTTAGACTGAATTTTTAAAAAAAATAATGAAACACCCTTAAAACTCACCATCCATGACTTTGAACAATCGCTCCGCTGAGAGATAAACATCTTTGATTCGCTTGCTTGATATTTTAAGTTCTTTCTCGTGTTTCAGTAGTGCATGTCTGAAATGCGGTCCATCAACAACACAATCACGAAATTCTAATGGACGGAGCATGATTGATAAGAATTAGTTCGATTTGCACACGTGCTGTGGAAATAATTGACATATTAAGTGAATATCTTGGGATGATGGATAATTGTATTTGTTTAAAAAGGAAACGGATGCAAAATGAAAGATGATAAAAAGACTGTGTAAGCTCTCAGTTCTTCTAGTATATATGGAGTGACATAGAACCCAATTAATTGCTGGTTGTAACGGAGATTACACAAAGACTTGCCAGTTTCATGGATACAAACGGCATTCCATATTGTCACCACATACCAATTGACCAGCTCAGATCCCATGGGTGGTCTATCAATCTTGCACCACGATCAGAATCCCAATTGAGGCAAGATGCAATCAGTATCAAGATCAACCTAGACTAGATGTAGAAACGCATGGGATCGCAAGCCCCGATTCCTATGGAGCGTAACTCCCTCTGACATACTTCACTACAGCAAAAGGTAATGCCAAGTTTGTAGACCTAAGTGGGTACGGGTAGAGAAATTACAGCACCTTAACGGTGGGAATTCATTTCAAAATTATCTAGCTTTCCGAATTTACAGCTGTGAGGCGCCTCGTTTCACGAGGCTGAGACTTTGATGCATTGATTCAAACAGTTAAATAACTAGCCATCCGGTCAATAATTATCAATAGTATCATCATGAAGCACAGGTCTAGAGTCAGAAAAAGTGCCACACATGAACGAGGATAAACAGATAAGAAAAAAGCACAAACCAGCAAGCGAAGTTTACAGGTGCAGGTAGCAATTAACGTTTTGTGGATTCGCTGCACGCACGATATAATACAAAACTATGGCATACAAAGTTAGGATACGCATAATAAGCTACATAGGTGTCAATGATTTTGAATTTGTGACATAGAGATTAAGGCTTTTTACCAGATTTTAGGCGAATTTGAGAGGCCCAATGCGTGACACAAGACGGGATTCAGGCCAAGTGCTGCACAGTGCAAAATAGCGCGTGGGCTAAGATACTGTCTGGTTGTCCAGACCCAAACAGTAGTAAGCCTGATGCTGCAATCAGATACTTCATCGTATAACATATGTCGTTGAGTTGCCTTACTTTACTGTTTAACTTTTGTGCGACTATCTCCTCGCGGAGGATGAATCGGCTTCAATGAAGATTCTTGGGAATTTGGGTACAAAGCTGCGTCCCCAGCACCACTCGGCAGTTGTTCGAGTCAACTTCTCTAGCCTTTGCACAACCAAGTGCGACCTGCAAGGCAGCAGAGAGTTGCCAGAAAGAGGTGGTCTACCAGACTCTGTTCCAGGTTTTTCCTCAGGGTTTCCTCCAGAAGCCTTTCCCGCGATCGGGTATTCTGCAAAGCGGAGGTTGAAAATCAGGGTTTTCATTCCCTTAGATGAAATGCCCTCCCAGGCTAACGAGCTCCATCTGCCCGAAGCAAACTGGTTTTCAGGCGCCAGTCACGCGCCCCTTCTCCTGTTGGTAGAAGCAGTTCCGCGGGCTCGGGGAGCCACTCGTGCAGGCCAGAAGCTGGACTTGGTTGTCAGAGGCTATTTGAGACGCGTGCCATATGAGAGCATTTTATAAACATTGGGAGCTTATCCCCACTGCCACACCCGGCTATGACAAACTTCGGAGTTGAGTTGCCACACAGATTTAAAAACTGAGCATTGTTAGCGATCTTGTGGCATCAAAAACGTGTCCAAAGCTTCACAAACGGGATAAAATTAGCGTTTTCCCGCTCCTGGCGGATATAACACATTTCGACAGACATTATTAGTAGTAACACGATGCGGCCACAAAATGTGAGCATTTCTTCACAGGCAATAATATGTAAAATATAGTTTTATCAGAAAAGGGGGTTCACCGCAACCATGATTCAATTGTTTGGCCATTGTCAAGGCAATCAAGATTACGGACCAAGGGCATATCTCAAAAAGAGAAGGCAAATGTGTAATGCCGTTCATTTTTGTAATTGATGGCATCATGGAATCATGCATCGAAGGAGCACCACCTTTCGGAGTTTACAGAATGCCCGGCGGCAAGCTTATCGACTTGGACTATGCTGATGATATAGTCCTGCTCTCCGACTCGTACACAGATGCACAGACGACACTGAACAAGCTAGCTAGTATTGTGCCTGCATTTGGAATGCGTTTTGCATCCTCTAAGTGCAGTTTTCTGCTACATGACATCGAGTTATCAAACAGCACTTTATAACTTGACAATCAGGCACATAAAGTTGTAGATCGTTTTACGTATCTCGGTAGTTGTATCAGTAACTGTGCATCTTTAGTTGACGAGGTTTCGGAACATATGTCTAAGGCGATCGCAGCATTCTTCAAAGTAGATCACCTCTGATGACGCTGGTTGGGTCATGTTTTACGGATGCCGAACCACAGACTTAAGAAACGGATTCGTTTTGCAACGACACATTCAGATTGGGGTAAATCTTGTGGTGGACAAACAGTCGCGTGGCATATGCAGTTATAATCCTTTACTAGTAACCTTTCCAAAGTCGGCGCAGTACATCTTCCAGGCTGGGGTCTCCGCGATCAGATATCGCAATGGCTAGTTACGCTTCAGGATATGTCCCGAAAACGTGTTCAATGGCGGTCTTGCACTAAGCATCTTATTCGAGTGTTTGGAAAACCTTGTATGTTTTCAAGTAGAATGACGAGGAAAGCTTGTTATAATGTATGGCACTGAAGGCCGCAAGGAAGCTGTCGTGCTGATGTGGCTCTAATCTTTCACGGAAATTGATTGAATGCATGTTCCATTCGAGGTGTAGCACCTCATCCCCGTTTGTTTGTGGTGGATCCTCTATAGAAACCATATCTATTTAAGTCCAACCGTTCCCTATAGTTTGGGATTTTACGTTTTTCTAATGGTTATATGGCAGTTAAGAAATTCTGTACATTCTACCGGTGTAAAACTGTCTCTGATGACGATAAATACGCAGAGACAGAAAACGCTTTGTGTCCTTCATAACAAACAACGGAACAAGCGAAATGCTGAGGTTACCTCATTTTTCATTGTTGGGGTACGTTTGAAGAATTCCTCGTCATCGCTTACCATACCGCTTTTACTTCGCGGACCATGATAGCGCTAGGCTTGGGTTGCAACTTCGGAGACCTTATGCAATTTAGCGTCTCAAATATCCTCTGACAACCAAGTCCAGCTTCTGGCCTGCACGAGTGGCTCCCCGAGTCCAACAGGAGAAGGGGCGAGGGCGAGTGACTGGCGCCTGAAAACCAGTTTGCTTCGGGCGGATGTAGCTCGTTAGCCTGGGAGGGCATTTCATCTAAGGGAAGGAAAACCCTGATTTTAAACCTCCGCTGCCTTGTGGGATACCCGATCTCGGGAACGGCTTCGGGAGAAAACCCTGAGGAAAAATCTGAAACAGAGTCTGGCAGACGGTTAGTTGGTGCACACCACCTCTTTCTGGCAACTACCTGCTGACTTGCAACTTGCACTTGGTTGTGCAAAGTGTAAAGAAGCTGACTCGAACAAACGCTGAGTGGTGCTGGGGACGCCGCTTTGTACCGAAATTCCCAAGAATATTTATTGAAGCCGACTCATCCTCCAGGAGGAGATAGTCGCACAAAAGCAAAGCAGTGTAGCGCATAAGAAGTGCTATAATTTTTACCCCATAGGATTGTATCCTATTTTGTTAGAAAAAATCACAAAATTGTAGGAAGAATACAAAACACGCTGCGTTTAACATTCATTCTCATAATCCGCTCGCCACATTCGCCAATCTGCGTTCCGTACCTCACGTTGATAGTCAATTTGTGTGGCTCCAGATCTGTGCCCAATAATATCGATTATATTTGTCTAGGCCTACACAACTTGACAGTACCCTAGCCCACATGCAGTTTTGATTGTGCGGCACTCTTCCTGACTCCAGGCCTGTGATTTCATACATGCATATTTACGCATTTATGTGGGGATGTCTAATCAGGGATATTTAGGCACTCGTTAAACGTAATAAACCACGTATCTTTGGGTACCGTTAGGATGTTGTAATCCATTCGGCGTTCTTTTGCTGATAGTACCCTGAGGATGTCCTTGACGTTGTTCAAACATTGTTAGAATATGGGCTACCCGTATCCGGTCCCAAACATCAAAACGAAAGGGAATTGGATCAGCATCTGCGAATACGTTGGGGCTTAAACCCCTGTTTACTTAAATGCATTCGGCTCTGTCTATCGTGTTCAAGTGAAGGACCTAATAAAAACGCGTGCCACACCAGCCAACAGATATCAATACTTCGAAATCAACTAGCTATTATCTGCTTCGCTACCGACCAAAAATGGGTTTTTTAATGAGCTTATCTGGCTGTTTCCACAAACACCCTTAACTTGCACTTTAAAATACGCAGGCAAAGTATTTATTAGAAATGCAGTACCCAGAAACGACTGTCAGAATCCGCTCTCTGTCACTTTGAATAAAATTACTAACTGGTCAGAAGAGAGAAGTCTATCTTCAAATCCCAGAGAATAGATTAAACTTATCCACTAATTTGTGTGGTGAGCGCCGCGAAGCAATTTGCAGTAATCTTAAATTTATCTAGAAATAAGTCTACAGTCCCGACTAGATGGAAATACGTCAAGTATCTAGGCGTGACCATTTCCGACAACCTTACTTGGACCCATCATCAAAATTCTCTATTTACTTAAATTCAGAGGCTAACTTTTTATGCCTTTCGACTATATATATTTGCACAATTTGCCTTTCGACTTTGTTCTCGTGGCGTTGAGTCTAAGTTATTTTCTGTTTTCATATTGTCTTTTATATCACATCATATTCTCTATTGTTCACATTTTATTTGCCCCGAACTTCTTTAATAAATTCTTTGTATTGCTCAAACGTTTCAATAGGGTCGTTTCACGCGCTAGCAAGTTTAATTAGGAAAAAAATACTTGAAACAAATCCTCAAACAAAATGCTTCCTCTTGCGATAGGCGTATAATTAACATCAAGAATAATAATTTCTATCCGCTGCAAGTCAAACATCCTCAAAGACTCGATCAAAACACGTCATACTGACTTTAAGAATGTCTTAATATCGAAGGTCATTTATCCCATACGCCTCAAGATACATTTGTCCAAAGGAACTATTTTCTGAGGATTACTGTCGAATTTATCTTGTTGATATCACGTGTACATTTTCTTCGAATATTTTAGTGTGTAATTTGCGTAGTATTGTTGTTGTTTTGAACACTAATCTGGAGCTAAATTTTCGAAAATTTTAGAATAAAGTTTTGTTATCCTTCTCTTTTATATAGTAATGATCTTCTTATTCCATGTCTTGTCTTGTTAGCGGAAGTCACTCATGATCGGTTGTGACGTATCTTAAACCGGATATAATCTATTCTATCTTGTTTCAAGAATAAAAATAAGATATCACAAAAAGACTATTCTGGTATTTGAATGAATGAAAGTACGTCAAGTAAAAATATATGGCGTAGAACACAATTGATTTGATTTTTGTTTGAATGCCAACATTTCTAATATTACGTAGTATGTTACCGAGAGAATAAAGATCCACAGACGCGTTTGCCTGTCCAAGCATTCAACAAAAAATTCCAGAGATAGCGAACATTGGGGGTTTGACATACTGAAGTGGCAATCGGTGAATTCATGTTGTCGTCATCAATAAAAGGAAGATACGTTCTTTGAAGATTTAGCACACCACTTACTTAATAGCGGTAATCTAACAGGTAAACATAATTGAGGTTTGCTAAGACTAATAAGACTAATTTTTAGCACAAAATTTTGAAACACCAATGAATTCCCTAATGCAAATGGTGATACACTATCCCTCTGTTTTCTTATTGGTTTATTCTTCTTGATAAACGACACAATGCCAAAACTCTAAGTCGTATCTCTTTCCACTAAGCAACATGGTTCGAAAGAACATCAGATGAAGATATCCTGTCCCATGTGATACGTGTTCCCAGTTATTGCAGGCTACACACCGTCCACTAGCTGCTTGAAATGTTTCTTAAAGTTTGTTAGGATTAACTCACACTAAATCGCATTCCATAGGTCTATAATTTTTGCGGAAAGCGCAAAACGTCCTGTTAGGCGGAAAGTTTAGCGCTTTTTAGGCTTGATAGCATGAACACGGTTGCCGACAATTTTCATCAGAGAAAAATTCTTGAGATTCGTAGTTATAGGATCAAAATAATATCGGACGATTAGCAACAAACTCTTACGCAAACACTGAATACTAATCAACGTAAGGTTAAGGCTTTGCGCTCTCTGCATACGCAAAATGGACGTCAATATTTTGACTCTCACACGCAATTGCAACTTTTCTAGTAGGACGCATTTGCCCTTAGCGAATGGGAAAGTGAAAGGATACCGGCAACACATATACTAATACTGGGCCCATAAAAGTTGCATAATGAATGTACAACATAAAGACAATAATCACCCGGAACGACAGACAGCGGGCACAGAATGCGACAATAGATTTGTTTGTTTTCTTAAGCTTTAGGCGAACGAGTTACAATTGCACGTAGATAACATTACTTCTAATATAATTTCAGTGGACGGCAAATAAATAACTTAAATACGGAGGTGTATGGCCGAAGTGAATAGTTGCACATTTCTTTCGGTTGATGAGAAGCTGATAGTGCATAATTCAACCGAACAATTTATCGAGTTCTCATTGGAGGACTAAATTGTCATCAGAAGAGCCTATAGTAACACAAACCGTCAGATCATCCGTGAAAAAGATAGAGCATGCTTAGCAAAGCAGATTATTCATACATCTTTAAAATTAATGGCCTAAAAATCGATACTCGGGAGCACCGGAAGATGGATAACTATGAAGCAACATAACTCAATTAGCTTGGAAAATAACCCTCAAATTATAAAGAACCTGGCGCCAATATTAGCAGATCCTGCGGGTCGTATTTTTAACGCTTCCTTGCAACATGGATATATTCCGAGTATTTGGAAGTTGACTAATGTGATCCCGATACATAAAGATGGCAGTCGATCCTCAGTTTGTAAGTACAGACCTGTAAGTTTTACTAGCATCCTATGTAAAATCCTGGAGAAACTTATCAGGGATAGGATCTGTCGCCATCTAGTTGATTACTCGTTGCTGAACTCTGCTCAGCACGGCTTCCTTAAAGGGGAGTCAAGCCTAACAAACCTCTTATGTTTTCTTAACGAGGTCACTATGAGGCTAGATAAAGGTCAACAAGTTGAAGTTTTTTACTTGGACTTTTGCAAGGCCTTTGATTCGGTAAACCACAGATTGCTTGCAGACAAACTTAGTTATATGGGTATCGATGGTCTTCTGAAGAAATGAATAATGAGATTCTTAAGC
Source organism: Atriophallophorus winterbourni (assembly GCA_013407085.1). Lineage (NCBI taxonomy): Eukaryota > Metazoa > Platyhelminthes > Trematoda > Plagiorchiida > Microphallidae > Atriophallophorus > Atriophallophorus winterbourni. The sequence continues at coordinate 16,161 of JACCGJ010001930.1, read as the reverse complement.
AATAGATTCTTTCGTGTCAGGATAGGAAATATGTATTCGTCGAAAGTAAAAGTGGTTAGTGGAGTCCCACAGGGTTCCATACTCCGACCGCTAGTTTTCCTCATTTTCATTGATGATTTGGCAGCGTCGCTTAAGTGTCCCTGCTATATTTTTGCAGATGATGTCAAGATTATCGGATCACTGGATGAACAGGATCTTTTTGAGGATATAGAAAAGGTCATCAAGTGGTCTGTTACATGGGATCTACCAGTTAACTTCACTAAAAGCTATCTCTTGTCTAAAGTCATTAAGAAGCTAGAGGTCGCTGGTCCAGATGGTATACTTGAGATAAATGGGGTGCCGAAAGTTCGTGACTTAGGTATAGAGGTTTCAGGGGACTTTAAATGGGCTGATCAATGCGTAGCTGCTGCACAACGCGCTAGGAGAGAGCTTTTTCGCCTTCAATCAGTTTTATCCTGCAGGTCCCCAGAGGTTTTCATACCATTATACAAAGCGGTCGTGAGACCACATCTCGATTATTGCGTTCAAGTATGGTCACCTTATTTGGAAAAAGATATTGCCAAGCTGGAAGGTGTTCAACGTTTAGCTACTCGTATGATTGTTGGGCAATCGGGTAGGTCGTATTAGGAACGATTGCTGAGTCTAGAGCTCTTCTCACTAAAAATGAAGAGGCTACGTGGGGAACTGATTGAAACCTTCAAAATCATTTCAGGTTTCAGTACTATTCATCCCAGTGAATTGTACGCTCTGGTGCCAAGTGTGGGTACTCGAGGCACGGATGTGCACGGATGTGCAATCGTACAGTACTTCTGTGCTGTGCGGCTAACACCGTGCTAAATTAATTGGCCAACTGTAGTGAGCTGCATGCTGAAACACGCTGGAGTCTCACTACCATGTTCTGCTCTTTTTACTTCCTCATATCTGTCTAGGCCTGGGCAACCTGACAGTATCTTCGCCCACGTGCAGTCTCTGACTGTACGGCACTTTGCCTGGATCAGGCTTGTGCGTTCATTCATACATTCATTCACTCGAGGCCACCCATTAAAACTGGCCAAGCGACATGTCAGGTCAAATGATCGTAAGTTCTTCTTTAGTGAGAGGGTAGTAAATTACTGGAATCGACTTCCTAAAGAAGTTGTTTGTTCTACTTCGGTAGGGGGTTTCAAGAATAGACTTGACTCTGTGTGGCCTTCATTATTTCCTGATTTTTATCCGTAAGGGAATAGTTGGTATGATTTTTATGTTGTCTTTGGAACGCACTAATGTTTCTCCTCACCTATTGGTGAGGGGAGTTTTTCTGTTGCATTCCAGATTACTCTCATACCAGAAAATATTTGTGAAGATATTGTTTGAAGTGGTGAACGCTCTTCTGTGGCATACCACCGAAAGAAATCTGGACGCTCGATTGGCTCGTTAGCCACATACAGTCCTGTGCAAACTGAACTGAGCTGAGCTGAAATAGGTTATGAAATATTCAACCGGGTTTAAAACGAGTACTATAAAAAGAACAATAGTGGGAAGCTTGCGAACAGGCTTTTGTTCTGTCAGATAAAAAAGTGTTCAGCTCGCATCTGTGTTCGACCAAATTCTGCTGAATGTCCGAATATAAAGTGCTAACACTGTCTATTAGAATTCTCTACAATCCCGTCGAGCTAATTTAAACATGCTTTGGAATGGCTCCAAAACAAATGATCTCCAAAAAATACGCTTTAATGATACAGCAATTCATCCACTGTAAGTGATGCATATAAATAGCAGATAACTCGAAGAAATTGAAAGACTGATCCAGACTAAAATTAAGACGCAGATCCGCTTTAAAACAATAAGGTCAGAAATCTATTTGATAACGTAATTATTATATAAATAATGATTCATATAACGAAGCCTTGAATAATTGGCGAATTCAAGCTAGTAATCCAAGCAAGCAAGCAACATCGCCCAATTTAATTTAATTTTGCAACGAAGGTCGCACAGATTCTAGGTCAAGTTCAAGTTCAAGTTCACGTTCAAGTTGCACAAGGCTGAAGGTGGCTAAAAGCCAAACACGCGCCCAGTTTTCCTTCAACGGTATGCGGTTGAGCACCCGGCACCTCGATATCTAGTGTACGGTTCGTACTTTTCACACGTTCTTGTTTCCGAATATCTGGAAAGTAAGGTAGGGTCTCTCTTCACCAGCACGGTGAGAGTCAGCTATTCAGGAAACAATGCAATAATATGCGTGAACAATGTGGTGTGTATGAAATCACTAGCCTAGTTGAGGAAAAGTGAAACACGGTCATAGACTGCTTGTGGGCTAATTTACTGTCAGGTTGTCCAGGCCTAGATAGATATGATAAAAATGTAAAATACGTTTTTTTGTTTTTTTAAAGTTTTTTTATTACACAATATGCGGAAATATGATAGACCATTTACCGTCTTATTCCCTTTCAAAGCTCATTTGGGAGGCTTACTATACAATTTGGGAGCTTGTTCCAGAAGTTGACCACACGGTTGCTGAAAAAGTGCTCACGTGCCAGCAACCTGGTCCTACTCTTAAGAAGTTTCATGGAATTACCCCTTGTAGCTGCTTTAGGTGCAAGTTTAAGGATTTCAATAATATTATCACCCGTAAGACTCTTTAGAATCTTGAAAGTTTCTTTAAGGTCACCTCGCAGCCGCCGTCTCTTTAGTGAGAACAAACCGAGGTCCTTGAGTCTAGCCTCATAGGTTTTACCTGCCTGACCCTCAACCATCCTAGTCGCAAGCCGGTGGACCCTTTCGAGACATGCTATATCCTTTTTTAAGTACGGTGGTTAGGATTGAACACAGTACTCCAAGTGAGGCCGCACGACTACTTTGTATAAGGGAATGAAGATTGAAGGTTTTCGGCAAGAAAACGGTGAGCGAAGTCTGAACAATTTTCTGCGAGCCTTGTTTGCAGCTTCGGCACATTGAGAAGCCCATTTAAAATCGCCTGTTATATTGCCAAGATACTTCACTCTCCGAGCAGCCGACATTCTGATAGTTCCTTCACCAACTTCTAGTTGGGTTGTCGCTAAATCAGTCGTCACAAGACAGCTCTTCCCCAATTTTAGTGACAAGTCCCAGGTCTTTGTCCACTCGATTACTTTTTCTAAATCAGAGATAAGCGTATCTCTACTGTCGGTTCCTAGGATCTTAACATCATCAGCAAACAGGAAGCAGCGTGAACTCAAGCACGCTGCCAGGTCGTTTACAAAAATAAGAAAAAGTAATGGACCAAGCACCGAGCCTTGAGGCACTCCACTGAGAATCAGTGATTCCTGCGAGCACTCCCCTGCAATTCTAACATAGTTAGTGCGATTAGTTAAGAAGCTGTCTAACCATCTATGTAGGTCACTTGTGACGCCACACATACTTAGTTTGTGCAGAAGGTACCTATGGTTCACCGAGTCAAATGCCTTCTGAAAATCAAGATAGCAGACTTCGACTACTCTCTTTTCAACGAGGCGTGATGTCACTTTGTCAAAAAAGCTTAGAAGATTGGTTAAGCAGGACCTACCTTCCCAGAATCCGTGCTGGGCATCGGATAGTAAGGAATTGGCTACCCAATGTTTACATACCTGGTGCCGAATGATTTCTTCCAAGCACTTGCAAAGAATGCCTGTCAGGCTTACTGGCATGTAGTTTCGTACATCCGAAATGGGACACTTTTTGTATATGGCTATTACCGCCGCTCGTTTTCATCCATCCGGTAGTATACCCTGGAGTAAGGTAGCTTCGAAAAGATTTATGATTGCAAGGCTAACTATATTCGCGAGCGGTTGAAGAATAGCCGGATGTATACCGTCAGGGCCAGCTGACTTAGTTTTATGCAGCTGCAACAGAACTGTGGTAACAATTTCCTGATTAACATCCACCGAGCTAAAGGGAGGTGTTCTGCACTCGTGAGTTTCTAAACAGTTACCTGAATCGCGCTCATGAACACTGCAGAATAATGAATGCAACGCATCGGCTTTTTCCGGTGCAGTCAAAGCCGTTTTGCCATCGTCCAGCACTAACGTACCTATTTTTCCTCTTAATAATCGCTTGGACTGAACATAGCCATAAAAAGCTTTCAAGTTAATCTTTGCTTTTTTGGCAAGTTGGGATTCGAAGACCCTTTAGCTTTCCTTTGCAGCGCAACAGCTGAATTTCTGGTCTGTATGTACTGCAGTCTAGATCTGTGCGTCCTACAGAATTTGTAATCCCTCCAGCTACGGTCACGACATCTAATAGCCTGGCGAATAGACGCGCTCCATCAGGGTGGTTTTATTCGCGTTCTCACTGGTTGTAGAGGAGCAAAATTATCCTGTAGTTGTAAAAGGTGCCCTTTTATAATATTCCACCTGATTTCTACACTAGGTTCTAATTCGTCTGGTTCCCAACTTAGATTCATGGCTTGAGTTTGTAGTTGGACGATGTCGATTCGACCAAAGTTGCGGGACATTTTTACTTGGGAACTAGGATGCACTAAAGTCCAGTCAAAAAGAATTACAGCGTGGTCGCTCTTGCCTAGTGGCGAAAGGTATTTGATTCCATAAATATCTCTTCCATGAGACGATAGAATCAAATCTAAAGTGGACGGAGCATGTCCTGTCCTAAACCTTGTATGTTCCCTGACATGTTGATAAAAAACCCCGACATGAAACCAGTCTAGATATTGCGACTCAAGTGACTCTGGTGAAGAAATTTCAGTACGCCAATTAATGCTCGGGAGATTGAAGTCTCCGACAACTAGTAATGCGTTGCATTGCCCTTTTAGTACTTCCAATGTGTACTTGGTCGTCTATTGATGAAGCAGTCGGGCTTCTTTAAGCACACGCAAGTGCCAGTCTTCTCCTAGCGTCAGTGAGAAATACCGATGTTAGTTGGATTGAGTGAGAAGCGATCTTTATCGATGTCTCACTGTGGGGGAGATTTTTGTTCATCATAATTGCCACTCCCTCTCCCGTAGCACCAGTATCCCTATCCTGACGATCGATAGCATACTTAGTTGATACAAATGACGGAACATGATCATCTGGTTTCAAACATGATTCGGAGATGGCAATTATGTCGACCTGGTTTTCCAGTGCAGCAAGCTGCAGCTCACCCCATTTATTACGTATACTGCAAGCATTTGTGTACAATACACGGGTATTTCTATTTTGCGCACATTTTAATTTAACTTTACTCGGGGTTGAAGCACCGTCGCTGGTTCCCCGTTTTTTGAAACCGGGGAAGTTGATAAGTGGCTAGACTGCCCTTGCGAACGAGCTTGCACCGGCTTAATGGCAGTTGTACATAGATTTTCCTCATTCAGAAGCCGACTGAAAAGCGAGTGTTCCATGCGCTCGTATTCTACTGGCGGGCCATTTTGGAGTACATCTTCAATGACAACTACCGCAGATGACTTAAACAATTTATGGTGGCTAAGGTTGATCCCTTTAATGATAGTTTTCAAGCCAGTAATGGGCGCTTTTGAACGCTTTCCATGAAAATGTGGTTGAGGCCCCTTATCCTGGACAACTTTGAAACGCCCATTTGTGTAGTGTTCAAGGTAAGCACTTTTTAAAAGAGGCATATCCCCGACCTGTTGGTTTATAAATTCTACCAAGATCGGACGAGCGCTACTTACAGTTGGGTTCCACCGCCCTACACGATGGACCATTTTTACCTGGCAGTTAATTAGCCCTGCCATGCGCAAAATGTCTTGAACCCTGGAACGGTCTATTTGCCGCCAGGATTTGCTTTCGCGAATCGGCGTCTCTTTCCTGTTTAGGATGAGGAGAGTACGAGATGGCCTCGTTTCCGCCATTTTATGGGATGCAGAAAGCTCACTAACTTGCTCAGCTGAGGCATTTATTTGCCTTTCTAAAGCAACGTAGTTAGCTTGCTGTGGTTTTACCGGACATTTACCGTTATCAACGGTTTTCTTTTTAGGGTTCTTTTCACCACCCCCGTGTTGCTTTTTGATTCTTACCGATGGTACTTCGGACAGGGCCGGGTTTTGTTGACGGGGGTGTTCTTTCTCTTACGACCTCGGCCTAGGACAACAGAGAATTCTTACTATTTGCTACAACATTGTTCAAACTACTATCAGTGGTCTTCAGGAATACTTCCCTTGTGTTTCTCTTACACTCCCAGCATACCCATTCCATGAAACTATTTTTACAATACGTTTCATAATGCTTGGCAAGAATGCCAGAGCATTTTGGATGCGACCATCTCTGGCACACATCACAAGCTATGCCTTTCAGTACCTTCCTACCACATTCGAGTGAAATGCAGGGATATGAAGCTTTAGGCATACTTCGATTTTTTTTTAAAATTCGAATAACAATAAATATATATAAAAATTTTCAAAAACGTAATAGAATATGTTGATTCTAGCTACGATGTGCATATAATGCGATAAATGGATTACCAATTAACAGCAAAATCAGAGAAAAGCGATTTGGAAATAGAATATGTGGAACAGCGTGGGAAATAAAACCAAGTTCAGGTCAGTTGGCACAGGACTGTAAATGGCTGATAAGCCTATCGAGCGTCCAGAATTTCTGTCAGTAGAAAGCTTTGAAGGAGCGCCCACCACTGCCAAAGTTGGTTCATTCTTCTCTGGTATCCTCGACGTATGCGATGGTATTATGGTGTTTTCATCGTTGTATGTTTTATTACATTATTCCTACATATTTTGTCATTTGTTTTGTTATAATGATACATGTAAATATGTACACAATTTAAATATATTATTCACGCTGCTCACGTCTTCTGCTTTGGGACAATTCTATCGTCTGATTGTTTTGGATCTGTATGCCGTGTTACGTTGAGAAACGTGTTCCGATTTGTTGGGTACAATAATCAGAAGGCGTACGCTGTTCGTGGTGAAATCTTCGCTGGATCAACCGCTACAGTATGACCGGTGTTTTCCAAGTCGTCTTTCTGTCACAGAATTTGTAGCTGCGACTTAGAAAAACAGTTAGGTTTCATTTTCACCAAGCAGGTGGGAGGTTAGCTATGGAAAATTGGTGCGTACATTTGAAACATGACATTTGAAACGAGGCATTACATAACAGAATTTTTTAGTTTTCAGTAAAGACCTTATAAATTCAAAATGAACAAAAAAGATAGACAATTCTGTCGACATATGACCTGTATATTCACGGAAAATGTCTGAGAATAGCTCATGCCACAAACATCTAAACCCCTTTTGTATGCACTTATTGATGTGCAAGCGATTAGTTCTTCAGACAGCTTGTTACAGAAGCTTACCACTCTTTCACTGAAAACGTGTTGCCTAAGATTCAGACGGCTGTGGTTTTTCGCGAGCTCCAATGTATGTCTTCTAGTTAAATGGTTGAACGCTCAAGACAACAGGATTTGATAAACCTCGTCGACTAAGCCATTCAGGATTTTAAAAGTTTCTATTAGGTCACCCCGTAGATCCCGAATCCGAAGGGAGAAAAGACTCAAAGAAATTCGTAGGGTTTCACAAACATATCTTCAACTATTTTGGAAGCCAGACGTTAAACTTTTTCGAGTAGTGATATGTCTTTTTGAAAGAAGCGGCTCCGGGCTTTCACGCAGTATTATAAATGCGGCCTGACAATAGTCGTATAAAAAGCTATAAACACTTCGGGCGTTATACATGTCACAACAGAGTTAAGCAAACAGACTTCTCCTCTAGCTCGTTGTGCAACTAAGGCACATTGCACAGCCTATTTCACGTCCGTTGTCACGACTCTATCCAAATTCTTAACCGTTTGAATATATTTAATTTCGATCCTATCGCTATATGCAATTACTGTAATTCTGTCGACTGCTGCAGACAACAGATGACATTTACTATAGTTCAGTGGAAGATCCTAATCCTGCGACCATTTAATGACCTTTTCTAATATCTCTCAACAAATCACCGTGATAACGGATCCGGTGAATTTGACATAATCAGCAAACATGTAGCAGGGACGTGACAACTGCGAATCAAGATCATCGATGAAAATCAAAAAGAGTATTGGGCCTAATACTGAACCTTGTGAGACCCCACTGGTAACTGTTGTGAATTCAGAGGTAGTATCGCCTACACGGACTTGGAAGAATCTATCACAAAGAAAACATTTTATCCAGTCGTGGAGCTTACCAATTAGGTCTTTGGCTGCGAGCTTCATCCCTAGGAACCTGTGTATAACCTAGTCAAAGGCCTAACTAAAGTCTAAGTGAAATACCTTTACCCGTCCGTTATCATCCAGTGTTTCAAAAACATTATTTCGAAAGCATAAAAGATTCAAAACACACGACTTTCTTTCAAGAACCGTGCTCAATGAAGAATTGTGCACGAGGTGGCTGCACAAACGATGTTTAATAAGACTCTCCAAAGTTTTATATAACACACTTGTCAAGCTTACCGGTCGGAACTCCTTAAGTATGTTTGCGCACGCTCCCTTTGGAATGGGTACGGCAATGGCTCTCTTTCAGTCATCTGGTAGGATGCCTTCGCAGACCGATTCGTTGTACATCTCACATAGAAGCTCTGCTAGTACTTTAGATATTTCCTTTAACATTGCGCAATCCGTCTACATAAATACTATTTCGAAACGCGAAGAGTCCAGCGGATACGCATAGCTGATGAGAGGCAAAAACCTCGAAACCGGTCCTGTGCTTCCGGTGAGATTTTAGCGTATCGGAATGGTATTCTACTTCGAACTATCCTGGGGTTGTAATAACCCTCGCGGCAATACGCCGTTCGATCAGTTAGGGCTTAGTTTAGTCCTTTAGCAACTTATAAATTAGCGAGTAGACAAGAACTTCGAATCACATTGCGCCATCCGTCTACACAAATACTAGTTCGAAACGCGAAGAGTCCAGCGGATACGCATAGCTGATGAGAGGCAAAAACCTCGAAACCGGTCCTGTGCTTCCGGTGAGATTTTAGCGTATCGGAATGGTTTTCTACTTCGAACTATCCTGGGGTTGTAATAACCCTCGCAGGAATACGCCGTTCGATCAGTTGGGGTTTAGTTTAGTCCCTTCAGCTACTTATAAAGTAGCGAGTAGACGAGAACTTCGATTCACATTGATATTAAACTTGTTTTAGCTTTTCCAGCCATAGAGATATCACAGGCTATAGACTCTCTCAACGACGATCTTTCAAACCTTTCAAGTTGAGGCTCACAATGGGGTTTAGAATTCTCAGCTCTGAAGACGCAATTCATGGGTATATGCTGCTTAATACCCCCTTGCAGCATTATTCTCAACAATACACCACTCGCACCTTCTAACGAAATCAAAGACTTAGGATTTATATATTCTTCATCTCTCAACTTCAACGAACAAGTAAGATTTCTCATAGCAAGAGCTAGACAGAAGTTTGGTTTGATAAATCAAAAATTCCTCCTTCGTGAAAGTAGACTAAGTCTATATAAAATAAAAGTATTACCGCTTTTCGACTACTATAATATAGCCTACTCTCACATCGCTAGGCGTGACTGTCTTTTCTTAGAAAGCCTTCAACGTAGAATTAGCAAAATCATGTTAGGCTACTCTAATCCTTCATCTTATAAAGTAAGATGCAATCTACTAGACATTGACCCACTATGGTTACGCAGAATTCGCCTTAATCTTTTTCATTTCTTGCGAATCATCACAGAGCACTGAGTTTAGCTCAGATCTACCATGCGCTTTCAAGATTGCAATCGTTCTGTAGGACATAAACGCATGAGGCTATTACATATTCCCCTTACTCGCAATAAATTTCGACAAAACTTCTTTATAATTAGGTGTGCGAATCCTCGGAATTCTCTTCCACTCCATTTTCGCATGTGCACATCTACAGGTAAATTTAAAACACTCGTAGATTCTCTTACTTCACCATCGCTATGCGAAATTCTAAGAATAAACACTTCTATAGACAATATACTTTGTCACGGTATTCCTGGTTATTGAACCAATTGTGAGTATTTTGTACATTAGCACACGTATAAAATTGTTCACAATGTCCAAAATACATGGTATTATTAAGTGCCAGGTTACTTAGGGTCTATGTATGTTACATTTATTTCTATTCCCCCCTCATATCTATCTAGGCCCGGGCAACCTGACAGTATCACAGCCCACGTGCAGTCTCTGACTGTGCGGCACTTTGCCCGGATCAGGCTTGTGCTTTCATACATACATCATACATACATCAAAACCTGGGACTAGTATTATATGTACCTTTAAGAATTGTATCTCTTTAGGCATATATTAACCACTTTTTGTTTGAACATAGTTATCCTTAATTATTTTAATTCAGGTTTCTATCGTAAACAAATGTCTCTTTAAAAAAATTTTGGAACATTTAAAAAAAATATTTTTCTGATTATCTATTTATAACGCTGCTGTAGTGTCAGGTTACATAGGGTCTATGCATGTCTCTTCATAGTTTGGCACTTGCATTACATTTGTCTATTTGTCACATTTCCTTCCATGACACCTTCTATACACCATTATGTATATATCTGTCTTTTATTTCATATGAGGCTTATAAATGTCACATTTTTATCCAAACTTGCAAAACAATAAAATCTACCAAACAAATAAAAAAGTAAAAAACCTGAAAATCATTATGTTTTTAATGTACATTCTCATTTTTTCTAATGATGAACTAATTTACTTTGATGACCTCTCACCATGATGGTGAAGAGAATATCTTTCATTATATTCCAGTGTCTTCGAATACCGAACCATCACTGAAACTGGCTCGAAATCTATCCGCCCGAGATTTGTTCCATTTGCGATTCACTGTCATGCAGATAACGGAAACCCGGCTGGTGAACAAATTTTGGTTCGATTCGTCGACAATTCTTCAGGAGTATTGGAGTACACGGCGTACCCTACACCCATGCTATTAACCACACCCTCTAGCATCCCCCATAATTTCTTAGATTTTCTTATTCTGATGGTTTTATGCTCCCTTTCCCATCTTCTTAACCAATCTTTCCGTAAAAAACATGAATTGATGCATATATAATTTTTTATCAGTTTTTTATAACAATTTATTACAATTCGCCCCACATTTTTCATAATCACACTCCATTCATGTTCTCCATATTTTCCCATCCTTACAATTCGTAAATTCGTACAAAATTCAAATGAAAACTCACTGTTATTAGACATTAAGATTTCTTCTCATTTACTGTATATTCGTTCCCATTATTGAACGAAAAGAATGTTTAAAAATCCCGCTTACGTCGGTCATTTGCACCGTTATATTTTCTTTTGCTGTTCCAATTTTGATAATCTGATCATGTGTTACATGCATTGAATGTCCAAGAATATATATTATTATGATTATATATATATATATATATATATATAATATGAAACAGCAAAGAAAATATAAACGGTGCAAATGACCGAAGTGAGCGGAATTTTTAAACATTTTTCCCGTTCAATAATGGGAAAGAATATACAGTAAGTAAGAGAGAAATCTTGATGTCTAATAACAATAAGGTTTCATTTAAATTTTGTCAGAATTTACGAATTGCAAGGATGGGAAAACACGGAGAACATAAATGGAAGGTAATTATGGTAAAAGTGGAGTGAATTGTAATAAATTGTCATAAAAAATTGATAAATAAATTATATATGCATCAATTCATGTTTTTTTACGAAAAGATTGGTTGAGAAGATGGTAAAGGGAACATGAAACCATCAGAATATGGAAATCTAACAAATTCTGGGGGATGAGTTTGGGAGTAGGGTACGCTGTGTACTCCAATACTCTTTAAGAATTGTCGACGAATCGAACCAAAATGTGCTCATCAGCCGGGTTTTCGTTATCTGCAGGAGAGTGAATCGCAAATGGTACAAATCTCGGGCGGATAGATTTCGAGCCAATTTCAGTGATGGTTCGGTATTCGAAGACACTGGAATATAATGAAAGATATTCTTTTCACCATCATGGTGAGAGGTCATCAAAGTAAAATAGTTCATCATTTAAAAAATGAGAATGTACATTAAAAATATAATGATTTTCAGGTTCTTTTCTGATTTTTTGGTAGATTCTATTGTTTTGCTAGTTTGGATAAAAATGTGACATTTATAAGCCTCATGAAATAAAAGACAGATATATGCATAATGGTGTATAGAAAATGTCATAGAAGGCAATGTGACAAATATACAAATGTGATACAAGTCCCAACCTTTGACGAGACATGCATAGGCTCTATGTAACCTGACACTACAGCAGCGTTATAAAGAGATAATCAGAAAAATAATTTTTTTAGATGTTTCGAGATTTTTTAGAGAGACATTTTTTTACGATAAAAACCTGAATTGAATCAATAAGGATAACAATGTTTAAAAAAGGGGGTAAGATAAGCTAAAAGAGAAACAATAAGTTAAGGTACATATATTACTAGTCCCAGGTATTGATGTATGTATGATGTATGTCAGAAAGCGCAAGCCTGATCCAGTCAAAGTGCCGCACACATATATATATATATATATATATATATATATATATATATTGTTGGACATCTAAGGAATGCAATACATGATAAGTTTATCGAAATTTGAACAGCAAAAAACAAAACAGGCAAGTGACCAAAGTGAGCGGGATTTTAAACATATTTTTCTGTTCAATTATGGAAATGAAAATACAGTAGGTAGGAAAAAATTCTCAATGTCTAATAACAATAAAATTTCATGTAAATTATGTCAAGATTTACGAATGGCCAGGATGCGAGAAAAAAATGGAGAACAGAAATGGATAGTAATTTTGTAAAAAGTGGAGCGAATTGTAATGAATTTGTCATAAAAAATTGATAAATAAATTATATGTGCATAAATTCACGTTTTTACGATAAGGTTGGTTGAAAGGATTGAAAAAGAAACATAAATCTACCGGAATAAGAAAATCTAAGAAAAGGTGAGAAATGAGAGAGGGTGTGCTAAATAGCATGGGTGTAAAGTACGTTGTGTGAACCACAATTCTTGAAGAATTGTAGACGAATCGAACCAAAATTTGTTCACTAGCCGCATTTTCGTTATCTGCAGGAGAGTTAATCGCACACGCAACAAATCTCAAGCTGATAGATTTCGAGCCAATTTCTGTGATGGTTCGGTATTCGAAGACACTGGAATAGAATGAAGGATATTCTCTTCATCAACACGGTGAGAGGTCATCAACAACAGAGATTCTTCACTTATCCGTGATGCACCTTATCCGTTAAACATCAGTGCTTCCGGGATCATTCATAGAATCTTCTCTGCAATACCTGTGTTTTTGTACCATTTCAGATCACGTACGGACTATCTGAAAGCAACTTTTAAATACTGTTACCTTTATATTTTTCGGACGTTGAAATTCCGCTGAAGAAATGGCCTTGAAAATTGTTTTTGCATGATTTATAAAATAATGCTAAAATGTTAACTACCTAAGGTTTATAGCTATTAGGATAGTATTCATCAAAAAGCTTACTCCGGTTACGATGCAAAACCCTGTTTAGACCTCGGACGGCAATAAAAGGCGGTACTACTGAGTTCTTCTAAAAGAATGTTCCAGAAGTTAACAGCCATAAGGCTGAAAAAGTGTTTTCTGTAGTTTAGATGACATCGTTTCTCAGCAATTTTAATTGAATGACCCAATGGCACAACTCGGGACTTAAGGTAAAGAAGTCAATCATTGGCATGCCACTCAAACCCTTCAAGACCGCAAACGTTTCAATTAAGTCACCTCTTAAACGACGGCGACTAAGAGAGAAAAGACCAGAGAGACATCAGTCGCGCAGCGTACGGTTTCCCGCGCTAAGGCTCAATCATGCAAGTCACGCTTTCGAGTTGAAGGATGTCCATTATGTAGTGATGACACCGGATCTAAACACAATATTCCTTACGTGCACGGTTAAACGCAGCGGCACATTGATCCTCCCATTTGAAGTCAGCTACAACCAGTACTCACAAATCCTTGACACGCAGAGTGTCTTTAACACTAAGAAAATTCCTTGACATCTGGACTGAAATCTCATCAACCAGTGCTTACAAGAGTCGGCTCTTATTAATGTTCAGTGGGAGGTCCCACTGGGATGGCCAGTTTATGACCCGCTCAATGTCATGCATCAAGGTATCTTCATCCGCTTATCGGTCAAATTCACATCATCCGCGAAAATGAAAAATGGACTCTTCGAGGCAGATGACAAGTCATCATTGAAAATTGGGAACAGAATAGGATCGAGTACCGACCCTTCAGGGGACCCGCTGATCACGTCGGTTTGGCTAGACAACGTAGATCCAACCCGGACTCTGAACGTCCTACCTGTAATGAATGCTTTTATCCAAGCAATTAGACCACCCTATTTGCCTTCTGCTGTTAGCTTGATCTCTAGAAGGCGGCGACTCACTGAATCCAAAGCCTCGCTGAAATCTAAGTATAGGGCTTCCACTGGCTTTCCTTCGTGCAGCAAGCGCGGTGTTTGAAATTTTGGCAGTAATTGTAGGAATTATTCCCAATTGATATAATTCCTTAATAATTCCGAAAAGTAATTTTATTTTCATAAACGTTTTCCATCATGATGCCGTGTGTCGTTTTGTTTAAATCAACTGAATACACACTTGCGCTTCCTACAGCGTGAACGTCTGAAAACTTGCCTGGTTCAAAAACCACTAATTAATTGTTTCAGATTACTGACCTAGAATATTTCTTCCCTTTTCGGTAATACACTGCTTGTCTCATCTACGACGAGCAATTATCCCGCGGAAGAAATAACTGGTCAAATTCATTGTTAGCAGTAATCCGAGTGGACAACACAAGGATTTCGTAAGTCTGTTGTTACATAGTGTATTCTCTTGCATAAATATAATTATATATATTTATACATAATTTCATACACTTACATTAATTAGCAACACTTATAACGATTCTTATTAACGTAACCCTCGGCTTATCCGCTACAAACTGGTGAGCCCGTTTTCAAATTTTTTTTACTTGCATTTTATATTCATTATGTCGTCAGGCGACGAAGCCGCTATCAACTCTAACGTCAGATTGCCACCCTTCGGGATATCAAACCCGAGAGTGTGGTTTGTTTTGGTCGAAGCTCAGTTCGAGAGCTATCGCATCAAATCACAGGACATGAAGTTCGCAAAGGTCACCGCCAACCTTCCTACGGAGGTTGCAAACGAAGTGATCGATGTCCTGGATCGAAAACCGTTAGACCATCCCTACGACAAATTGAAGTCTGCCATTCTACAACGTTTCGGCACGTCCAATGCAACTCGAATGCAACAACTTCTCCAGATAACGGAGTTGGGCGATCGAAAACCTTCGCAACTGTTGCGGCATATGCGCACGCTCGCTGGCGGCAACAATGTCAGTGACGATGTGCTAATGCACTTTTGGATCAAGTGCCTGCCTGCACACACGAGGTTATTCGTAGCCATACAAGAAAGCGACACATCGCTGGAGAAATTAGCACTCGCCGCCGACAAGGTACATGAGTGCCAAACAAGCAACGCCCAAGTGCATGTGGTGACCGAAGACACGCCACAAACCGCAACGGACCAACGTTTCGCTCGAATCGAGGACGCAATCGAACGTATTGCACTGTCAATACAGACGACGTATCAACAGCGTAAACCTCAACAGCAAAAACGTCGTCCCCAAAACAACCGCGAAAACGCTTCGCGCCAGGCTGCCAACACAGGTTTCTGCAAGTACCATAAACAGTTTGTTGCTGACGCCAGGCACTGTGTGCAGCCCTGTTCTTTCCCCAACGCCAGTCAGTCTAAGGCGGGAAAAGAGCAGGCCAGCCAGTAATCGCGACGGCTGCAGCTGGCCACACCGTTAGTCGCTTATTCTACATTGATGATTCTCCAACAGGTCTACGTTTCCTAATTGACACAGGAGCGGAAGTGAGTGTCATCCCACGTCATAGTGCAAGCACCCGCATGGACCCAACTGGCGTCAATCTACAAGCGGCTAACGGCACACGCATCAAAACGTATGGCCAGCGTCTCCTTCTGCCAAACCTTGGTTTGGGCAGAAATCTCCCATGGACATTTATCGTCGCCGACGTTCGTCAGCCGATCATCGGAGCCGACCTTTAACAGAGTTCGGGCTAATAGTCGACGTTCAGCGCAAACAACTGTTGGACAACAAATCCGCAGTACGCGTCACAGGAAAAGCGACATCGATCAATTCGA
>JACCGJ010001929.1:247466-270841 GCA_013407085.1 Atriophallophorus winterbourni | reverse complement strand
TGCCTCTGCCGGGGATACCCTGTTAGGTACATTGTGATTCGGCGTGGCTCGGTAACTGAGCAAGAACCTTTCAATGATGTCTGACGTGGTTCCTTCCCCTCTGAGTTTCAAGAGTGCTCTCTTGAATGTATCCACAAATCTTTCTACTTGTCCGTTGGATTGTGGGGGAAACGGAGGCGTGCGTTTATGCTCAATACTGTTTTGTTGACAGAATGATGCAAACTCCGCCGAAGTGAAAGCTGTTCCGTTGTCGGAAACAAGAGTATCTGGGACACCAAATCGGCTGAATACCTGCCGCAGTTTAGTAATCGTTGCACTTGAAGTGACTCGAACCATGTGAAACACTTCGGGCCATTTGCTGAATGCGTCGACTAGGATCAAATAATTTTGATTGTTAATCGGACCAGCAAAATCAATATGAACCCTGGACCATGGTGATTCTGGTGTGGGCCATGGAAATAACTCGGTTTTTCTAGGGGTCTTCGCCGCCAATTGACAGTTAGAACATGTTTTTACGAGACCCTCTAGCTGTTTATCCATATTAGGCCAATATACATAACTTCGTGCCAACGCTTTCATATGGCTAATGCCAGGATGACCAAAGTGAAACTGTTTGAGAACATCCTTTTGTAGTGTTGATGGCCCAACCACACGTTCTGCGAACTACAGGCATCCTCGTTATCTGATATAGACCACGCGCGAAAGAACGGTAGTTAAGATTTTCGTCACGATTACGTGGCCCTGTTGGGTGTGCGGTTATAATGTAGGGCCTTCGTCTCAGCGGCATCGTGCATTACAGTTGCAATCGTATTCCACTTCTGTGTGATATTGTCGGGTATGACAATGGAAAGATTATCTAAGCCGTCGCGATAGGTTTGCTGAAGTGTAGGCTCCGAAAGCTCCTCGAACGGTATGTGCTTAGACATTAAAGATTTTGAATCAGAGAATTTTAATGCGGATCTCGATCGAAAGAATGCTTGATCCGAATCTATGTAAATGTATCAGACGTAGCGACAACCCTCAATGCATCTAGTCCATTTGGCGCTTATGACGGGCTAGTCGATCTCTCCACGCCTGATCATCGTTGATCGGAAGTTAAGTTGCACACTGCCACTTTTTGTGCCTCAACGAATTGCTTTGCACTTACTCGCACAAAGCTTTCACCATTATCTGTGTGCTGAACATTGAGACTTAATGCATCACTGATTTATAAAAAGTAGTAACATCGATTCAAGCTATGACAGTCAAACTAGATGTAGTTTATGCGTGCAACTGTCGTGCAAATTCGCTCGACTCTTCGAGTGTCCGGATATCAGTTTGGCCCGAAGCCCACCACTTTGCCTAACTCGGGAATCGTGTTTTTGTTTTGCTTTAAATAATTCTCGGATTGTTTCAGCTAGCACTTTGACCTTTTGTTTCCGATATATTCTTTTCAGTACTAACGCCTTCATGAGATTATACTGACTATTATTATTATTTTCCTTTTTGCTCGATAGGGCACCTCAAATTTGTATTAGGGTGTTGATCGAAACGGTGTCGGGATGCAGGATCGATATCTGAAAATTTTAAAACTAATGGTTGCTCACGAAGAAAACCGGTTTTGTTTTGAATGCCATCAAAGAGGGCCAATTTATGTTGATACGACCATCGGCTCGTTTGTATGCACCGCGTGCGGCGGAGCCTCGGAAGTTTTTTTCTGTCGGTATTTCATTTGGATTACAGGCGTAAATACAATCATCGAATAAAATCCATTACAATGTCAAACTTCACCTCTAGCGAGATGGAACTTCTTCGACGACGGGGTAATAAGGTAAACTTATTTTGGTGTATCATTGTTCACAGGCTTGCCGGCGTATCTTCCTCGCTAAAGACTCGCAGCAACTCTCCGAGGACAACCGTTTCTCAGATTCTGCACGTGATGAGTATCTACGTATGAAGTATGAGTTAAAGCGTTGGTAAGCATTATTGGATCTCTTTTTTCAATTACAGCATCATCATAGCAAATCTCAGCAAATTTTTATTTCTGTTGTGTTATAATAGCGCTTCATAATCCTAATAATTTGCCAATGGTGTAGTAGTATCAACGGTTTTACGCGTTTGACAGATTTCCTGAAATACAAGTCTTTACACCCACATGATAGTTTGATATTGAAGTTTTTCATCCGTTCGAATGTCAGTTCTGTGCTGTGATTTGAATATTATCCTGTACATTCCTTTCTTATTTCGATATGAAAACGCTGCACCCGAAGCATGCATCACATGCATACTAAATACTAAACAAGGAAAGCGTGAGGAACGTGACATTTTGCTTGCGTCCCAACAACGCTAGATAACGTTGAGATTGTTTCAATGAAGAGACCACGATATTTTTCGGAGTGCGGCTTCTCATAGCCTACCCGTCAACATCAGCGGTGATCGTTCCAGTGCCATGCATTGTTCAGGTAATGACGTACTACTTTCGTCATTCCGGTAAGCCCTACTGTTGCGCCACTGCCCGAAGCAGTCTACAACCGCAAGTTGTTCACTATACCGGGTGCTCAGTCTATCCGAAATCCACTATGAATGATAATTTGAGGCCTAGTATAAACTTGTTTACCATACTAACTTATTTGTCACAAGCAAAAGGCTGTAACCGAAAAAACGCATTTATTTTTTTATTCTTTATATCTCGGATCCAAGGGTTTTTCTGTTCGTCTACAACCCTGTGGCACTGTGCATGGTGCAACCAACATGGAGCACTTGCATTTTTATCAGTCAACCATAGCCGTTACCGGTAAAAATGTATTTCCACGGAACTGGGAATCTGATTCGGTTAATTATCGTCTGATCACACACCTTTCGATGGTTTTCAAAGTAATTTGGCGCTTTAAAAATGCAAATCTTAACGCATAGCTAATTTCGAATCAATAACGACACTTTATACCTCTATTCATTCAGTGCTCGGTTCGTCGAACACTACTTTATGATAGTTAAAATTGTCCTTTGTTTGACCTTTGTTTCCACTTACCATTGGTTCAAAATTCAATGGTTTTACCACATTCAACTATTTGAGAGCAAACAGTATAAAGTCACGATAAGAAAGAGGATGGAAACAAATGCTAAGCATACAATCATCTGTAGAGTAAAGCTTCATCTGTCGAAAACCGATCTGCTTATAATGTCGGTCTTATTAGAAAATATTCCACTTTTTCATTAACATATCTCATGGGCCGACACTGCAGTCGAGGCGTCATTCACTTAAAAAGTCTTAGCTTAAATGTGTTCTCACAGTAGAATCAGGTGATCTCGAAATTGATGGTGCGAGCTGATTTTCGCTCACGTGATGCTGCAGCGGTCGCACCTTCGTGTTCATGCAGACGCTTTTCATTCGTGTGATTTTTTGTTCAATATTCAAGATTTATGGTTGAAAAAGCAATTAACTTCACAATCATCATAGAGTCGAATTATAGGTACAAATGTGTATAAATAAAATCATAATCAATTGGACGAAAATAGTTTATTAATAGTTGGGGACAAAATGTGGATGAGCTCTCATATAATCGTCAAGTTTCGTTTCGAATATAGATAAAATGTTTGAGCTTACCAAATCGGAAGGTAGGGAATTCCAAACACAGCACACACGCACCGAATAAAAATGCCTGGGGCACTTCCGTTTGGAATGTGGTATTTCCAACTTGCAACCATGGCCACGGCTGTTGCTGGAAGTTCGAAGGTGGAATAATATATCCAGGGGGTGGGAAACAGCAGTGGGTATTTTGTATGCGAGGATGAGATCACCTCGCATTCTCCTTTGTGCAAGTGTCCTCATCTCCAGTCGTCTGAGTCGCTCGGCGAATGGCGTCTTTTCGAATCCGTTAACAAGCTTAGAGCTCTCTGATATATGCGATCCAGAAATAAAATGTCTTTTTTGAGCCATGGTGTCCAGGCTTGTGCGGCATAATCTAGAACCGGGTGTATATATGTATTCATCATGCGAGGAAAACACCCCGGGGAAAAACGTCCAAATATCCGCCGTAAGATACCGAGCAGCCGAGACGCGTTTTTGTAAACGGCTTCGCATTGTAGACCATTTTTCAAACTACCGCAAATCCAGACACCCAGGTCCTTTTCTTCTTCGGTGTATTCCAGGTTTATGTCGCCGAGCTTGTATTGATAGGAAAAGCCAAGGTCACGGCCAATCTGAATCATCTTCGACTTTTGCATATTCAATGACAGTTTATTTTCGGATGACCAGTTGTACAAAGCATTCAAATCGTTGTAGAGCAAAATACAATCATCAGCATTGCTGATTCGCCGCCATACTTTATATCGTCAGCAAACAATACCATCTTACTGTCATTTCCTATTGGTATATCGTTCATATAGACTAGGAACAGTATTGGTCCAAGCAGCGAGCCTTGAGGAACACCGCTAGTGACATCGATTTTCTTCGATAATAGGCCGTCCACACGAACTCTGGTGTGTCTGTTGCTGAGGTAATCACTTATCAATTCATATAGTCTTCCAACAACACCGTGTTTCTTTAGCTTGTTCAAGAATAAATTGTGATCAACTCTGTCGAACGCTTTAGAAATGTCCAGGTAGCACGCATGAATACAGCCCCCCGTATCTACAATCCTCGTCCAATCGTCTGAGCTTGTCAGCATATTTATTAGACAAGAGCGATTTCTGCGAAATCCATGTTGGGCAACTGCCAAAAGTTGATTCGTTTCCAGATGTCGCACGATTTCTGCGGTTATTATTCGCTCAAAAACTTTTGATACCGAAGACAGCAAGGTCACCGGCCTGTAATTTTTAACATCAGAAAGGCAACCACCTTTGTAAATGCAAGATAGAGGTTCAGATAGCTGCGCATGGCAGGTTTTGAGCAGCTTTGGAGTTATTTCGTCTGGTCCTGGAGATTTCTTTACGTTTAATTTTCGTAAGTACTGCGCTACCACCATCGGAGTAATCAATACTTCACTCAAGGTCGGTCGGTCAAGTCGAACGATTGGTTCCTGATCAGGCTCCATGAATTTCGGCGCAAAAACTCCGGCATAAAAGTCTGCTAACAGGTCAGCGGTCTGATTTATGGATTCTGTGAAGCCGGACGAAGTTTTCAGGGCAAAGACTCCTGGTTTAATATTTGTTCTATCATTTACAAGTCTATACAAGAGCTTCGGATTCTGGTGCATCTGAGTAATCAATTGCGATTGGAACGCTTGTTTATCATCTCGAATTAAGCTGATAACCTTGTTTCTCAGTCGTGTAAATTGTGCCCAAGAATCAGCTGTGTTGGTAGCCTTGTGAAACTCCCACGCTACTGCCCTTTGTTTCATCCACTTTTTAGTCCTGCTTCGTAGTAAAAATTTATGTCGTTGAGACGTTTTCTTCAAAGCAAACATTGAATGTTCCTCCAATATAGATTTGAGGTGCTGTAAGAAAGATCGCCGATGACAATCCGGATCGGAGTAATCCAGTTGTGCGAAACTAGTGCTTTGTAACTCGGCACACAGAGCACGGTAGTTCACCATTCTGACGCATTTTGTCCCGTCACTATTGCGCCTAGCGCTACAAACGTACTCGAATTCTAGGACAACGTGATCGCTTCGTCCGATCGGCGGTTTATAAATGATAGTTTCTACAGCGGTAGGATCAGATGTAAGTATCAAATCCAAGGTAGACGGCCTGTCAGCTCCCCTCATATGAGTAAATCGTTAACGTGGTTATAGATGGGTGTGCAATCCACGACTGCTCGAAGTTCGTGTTCAAGTGTCTCTGGTGGATGATCATCACGGTTATATAGCTGGGGAAGGTTGAAGTCTCCCATTATCAAAATTTGAGTGTTGTATCGCGTTGTTACATAGTGCAAAGCAGTAATCAGTTTATTGTTCAGGTCGAGGTTCGCGGTTGGAGAACGGTAAATCACTCCAATAACGCACTGGTCACCAGAAGTAAGAGTTATAGAACATCCAGATTTTGGTCATTCATAACTCTGCAAATAAATGATTGTTTGCAGTAGAGTGCTGCTCCTCCGCCATCACTCAAACGGTCACGTCGAAATAAAGACATGCTTGGTAAAGAGAGTTCTAGATCAGAAAACGAGGTAGTGAACCAAGTTTCTGTTATGGCAACTATGTCTGGGTTCGTTTCATCACAAATCTCGGAGAGTTCGTGCAGCTTATTGATCAGGCTGTTTGCGTTCGTATAGATGCACTTAATTGTGTTTTTTATGAGTAATGACGGGGTGTAAGCTGTTTGGTTCAATAATTTGCTAGAGAAACTTTGTGTGTTTGTATATAAACAATCATTAAAGTTTGTAGTGCTCATATCATGAGAGGTTATTAGGGGTCCGACTCTGTCAGAGCCGGAATGCTCACGTTTTTTTTGGAGTGGCGCATGAGGTTCCAATTGAACTGTGACACTTGACGTAGATTGATCAGTACTATCCGTTTGTTGAATTTGCGCTAGTTTTCGCAGAAGCAGGCTGTGATTGACCTTTTCAAAAGCTCTTGATATATCAATATAACAAGCGTGAACCGTGTAGCCTTGGTCGAGCGACATAGTCCAGTCGTTTAGTGTGATCAGTATATTCGACTGACAAGATCTGGTCCGGCAAAACACGTGTTGTGCTGCTGAGAAAAGACCTCTTGCTTAAGGTGACCCACAATACATTCACTAATGATGCGCTCCATGATCTTTAAAATACAGGGTAGCAGCGTTACAGGTCTGTAATTTGCTGCGTCTGAACGACAGCCACCCTTGTAAATTGGTGTTATCACACCCGCTTTCCATGCTAAAGGTACGTAACCTTCGCGAATATGAACTTCGAGCCGTCTTGGATTACGCACCCCTTTATAACCACGTTTTTGGATTTACTCGTATGAGGGGATCAGACCAACCGTCTACCTTGTACTTAATACTTACATCAGATCCTACAGCTGTAGAGAATATCGTTTATAAACCGCTAATTGGACGAATCGATCACGTTGTCCTAGAACTCGAGTACGTTTGTAGAGCTAGGCGCAACAGTGACGGAACGAAATGCGTCAGAAGGGTGAACTACCGTGGTATGTGTGCTGAGTTACAAAGCACTAGTTTCGCGCAACTGGATTACTCCGTTCCAGGTATTCATTGGCGCTCTCTCTTACAGCACCTGAAATATATATGGGAGGAACATTCGATGTTTGTTTTGAAGAAAACGTCTCAACGTAATAAATTTTTACTATGAAGCAGGACTAAAAAGTGGATGAAACAAAGAGCAATGGTATTGGAGTTTCACAAGGCTACCAACACAGCTGATTCTTGGGCACAATTAACACGACTGCGAATCAAAGTTATCAGGTTTTTTCGAGATGATGAACAAGCTTTTTAATCGCCGTTGATTTCTCAGATGCACCAGAATCCGGAGCTCTTATATAGACTCGTAAACGATAGAACAAATATTAAACCCGGAGTCTTTGCTCTAAAAACTTCGTTCGGCTTCAGTGAATCTATTAAACAGACCGCTGACCTGTTAGCAGACTTTTATGCCCGAGTTTTTGCACCGAAATCCATTGATCCTGATCATGAACCAATCATTCGATTTGACCGACCGACCTTGGGTAAAATATTGATTACTCCGGTAGTGGTGGCGCAGCACTTACCAAAATTAAACGTAAAGAAATCTCCTGGACCAAACGAGATAACTCCGAAGCTGCTCAAAACCTGCCATGCGCAGCTCTCTGAACATCTATCTTGAATGTTTAGTAATTTGTTCCAAGCTGGTGTGTTGCCAAAAGACTGGAAACTGGGACTAATAACACCCATTTACAAAGGTGTGAATGGAATGTGTTTTACTAAACAAAGTTTGAACTTGTATACCACTGTTGGTTAAGTTTGGTACGACCAACCTATTTAATCACGTGCCCACGTACATGTAGATGAGTTAAACCCACGGGTTTGGACAAAAATCCTCGCTTGCATGCGTTTCCGTCACACCCCACGACCGGTCGATCGTGCTGTTTGCATTCATCGGGTAATAACAGTAGGATCATGATCCGAATGCCTTGATCTGTCGAGAATGGGTAAACAAAGTATGAGCTTTACGCCAGTGTTGGATAAGGTTGGCACGTTTGTTCATTCGTGCAAATAGCACGAAATCGGTAGGGTTGTGTGTGAATGTGATGGAAATGCATTCAAATGCAGATTTTTCGTTCAAGCTCATGGGTAAACCCATTTAAATGTGCTTGGCATGTTAGCCGTGCCAACATTATCCGCCAGTGGCTTACCATTCATCCACTGTTTCGAGGCACGCCGATGTGGTGAGCGCAAACAGCACGAAACCGGTCGTGGTGTGTGTGTGTGACGAAAATATGTGCAAATGAGGATTTTTGACTTCCTCGATAATTGAACAATGGTTTGATCGTGAAATTCCAGTTCAATCATATTTGGTGTTGTATGAAAACATTTGCTTAACGCTGTCTAAATGCACATTCCTTTTTCATCGAATTATACCAGACTAGAGAGAGTTCACGTTGAGGTATGACGAATCAAACAAATATTCAGCATTTATTATGCGGCTGTTTGAACCAGGTAGAACTAAGTCAGCTTCAATGTGTTGGTTACGCACGCAGCCTTAACCAAGAGTGGCTTGAAATGCAAAGTTATCACCATTCTGCCGAGGCACATGGAGCGTGATCGTTGTGGCCCTACATAATGAGTGTGAACATTAAAAAAGCCGGTCCCGTTCTGTGTATTAAAACCGGGCGCAACTACGCCCGTGTCGTTTAGGCTAAGCCTTTCCCCCGAATGGCTCCGTTTATCAGATTATTGTGAAATTGATCAGCGATGGCTTTGCCAGTCCTCTCAATCGGTAGCTTCAAAGTTCAACCTTATCGTTTGAAATTAGTGCTACGACCTGCTTGTTGGGAAAATTTGAAAACGTTTTGGTTTAAACTGTCATTAGGAAATGCTCTGTTGCTAGTAATCAATTTTTCCATATGTCATTCCATCTTCCTTAAATTCATCTTAGGCTTTCGGCAAAGTGCCTGTTGCGTTTTGCCCAATCACTCCTAGTCGAATTCTATCGTTTCGATCAATCAGTATTTTCGACCATCCAGTGTGCGTCCACTTTTTTATCGATTGGTGTTTCATTTTATTCACCCTTTGCCTTGATGAAATGACATTTCATGAACGGTACAAATAGAACGTGACAATTGGCCATTAAACTGTTGATGCATCCTCGTCTCGAAACACTAAGCCATTCTCCAACAAAAATGCACCACTCATGGTGTTGGTTCTCTTCGTTTGGTTCGCTTTCACAATCGTGTGTGTGTGTGAATTATCTCCATTTGATCGGTATATGCCGCTTGTTTACTTATCGCTGCGTTATCGTACGACTACATCTTTCGAGTTTCATTACTAGTTACGCGCTATGTATGGCCTCTGTCTGATTTTTATGTGCATTCATATGATCGATGTTGTACCATATCACAAACTTGTGAGCGGTCGACTTCCCACGGAAGGTGAGACACCGACGGGTCGCCGAGACACGAATTCCAACAACTGTGATGATTGCTCCTCGCCGCACATTACCGATGATCATCATTGTAGCACGATGTGGACAACAGGGCTGCTTCAATATTCCGCTTCCCGAAGCGTTCCATGAGCTATTGTTGTCCACTGTGGATGCACATCTCAGAAATCTTATCCTCAACGCTTTGCATAACCATGAAGTGTGATTCCGAGAAAAAACTGGTGCTTGTGTGTGACGTTTCGACTCCTAAGTTTAAAGTGCGTATCCTGATCGTACTGTCCCTACCCGATGAATGCAAACAGCACGAAACCATTCGTGGTGTGTGTAATGGAAATACACGCAAATGCATGTATTTTCAATTCATTCAAGGGAATGAATACCACTGAGAAATGTGAGAAATTAAATTGTTAAAAACTTGGTCTTTAGTTTATCGTATTGTTGTTGTCACAAGCGCTGTGGCTCATCTGGCAAAATTTTAAAACTGGCCATGTTGAGTAGTTAGTTATCTTTAGTACACCCTCATCTGTCTTTAATGGTTGTCTGACATTAAGCGAAGTTTGGAGAATTTGTTGTTTATATTTGCGACTACTCATCCGTGCCAAGCCCATCGAACTATTCACAAAGTTGATCACGGCGGTCCATAATAGAAGCACTGGACTCGAGTTTCGCTCTTATTTGAGCTCATCAGCAGTGCATATCCTCCGCCTCGGGTGGGACTCGAACCCCAGACCATCACAATTGTCTGACATGCTAAAAAACCAATATTGGCAACCATCGCATCTCTTATCCTGACCGCACTATCATACATGGCAGATTGACTGGGCTGTACCAGCAATTTATCTCAAATATCTCCCAAGCTTTCACAGCGGAATGCATTATTCGCAAGTGTTGCCCAGAATTTTCATTAGCCAAATAAATGGCATATGAGCGATAGCCCTTCCCGTTTCGCCCGTCAAATATCAATGTCTGCCGATCAATTTTCAGTTTCTCCGTCGTCTTTTCTATACCCAGGATCTTCTGTTGAATTTTCCCATTTTACATGCAGTCACTCAAAATATTTGCCATTGACAATGGTCTCTCGCAAACAGTTGTTCGTCTTTTCCAAATGGTTAATGATAGTCTATCGCCTATTGGACAATGATTTCTGGTATTGCTTGTTCTGTCTCTCTTTGATTGTACACCTTTATTAATTTTTCCGCTTTGGGTTTTCTCATAATCTGTTACATTAACTCATGGATCCGCATTAACCTTTGGTTATTTCTGTCTTTTCTCCACGTCCCTGATATTTCGTTATTCAACATTACCAAGCACTAGGAAAATTCAATCTCATTTCACGATTTTCACATCTCATCCGATCCGGTAAAGGTATGTGGAGCCAAGTGCCGCAGTGGAAAATGACGCGATCCGGGAAAACCAGCTGTTGATCGACCAGCTCGATCAATCTGCCAAACACCCGCGTCAAACGCCGGCGAATACAGCTGTTGGATTGATCCTTCCTCCGAAACAAACTTCTCCAACTGTATCGCTCAAACCACCCGTCCCTGCAAGCCCGAAGCAAAATCAGCCTGTGTTAAATGGTTCCGAAAAGGTGAGTTTAACAAACGAATAAAATGTGGCACATTGAAAGCACTATGACGGTCAGCTGATGATGTCATTCGTGGGTTTTCCAGAGTTCCCTATGCATCCCAGCTAACACCACTCCAAAGACATGCCGTGCCATGCTGATTAAAACCCGTTGATAAATCGCGCATGATATCTAGGGTTTAATAAAGTGATTTTCACCAATGTACCATTCTAGATTTATTAGCTTTGTTATTAGCATAACAAATGGCTATAGATTGATTGCATGTGTAATGCGTATCACCTACATGAAAGTATCTGGTCCATGAGGTATGTTCAACTTAACTATGTCTAACTTAGAACACGGTCGAGCATAAAAATGAACAAAATGATGAAAGTTAACAACCATGGTGACCGATGCGTTTTCCGAGGAACCTATTCGCATGATCCCAGAGCCGAACATGCAACCAAGCTATGTACGTCATCTAGCGAATATGTTAACAACGAGTCGTGTGCTCCAATCCCCGCACACTGGAATCACACGGAATCGTAGCAACTTTGGTTCGAGCGTTTTCACCAATGGACATAGTTCTAAACGGGAAGCGGCAGTAAAGCGACGATCTATCGAACACCAATCATTTGAAGCGGGATTTTCTGTCCTTACATCACGAAGATTGAACACTGATCTAATGAGGTTGAAATCAGGATTCCTACAGTGGTATGTGTTGGTACGCTTTAGCTCCTGAGTCTACGAGCCAAGAATAAATGCCGCGAAATGAGTGATGCATCGAAACTGTGTGCCATATTAAAGAACAATGCTCCGAAATTATGCCACGTTACATCCTTTTGTGGGCTAGAAATACAGCAAGCGAAAGTGCTGCTGGATATGTTCAAGAATTCCAGAATCGCCAATCAAAATGTTGGTTTCACTAGCGCCAGGGTCCGCAGGGCGGATGCTTGTCTTTCGTTTGCGTAGCGCGGAGTAGAGCGCGTATATGTATATATATAAAATCACAAACATGATCCAGACAGTGTCGCACATTCTTAGACTGCACGTGAGCTAAGCTACCCTCAGATTGACCGGGTCTAGATGAAAAATAAAAATGACAGTGAGACTCCTAAGTGTTTTCGCATGCAGCTCATTACCGCTGACTGCAGCTGTACCGCACAAAAGCACTGCACGATTGCATATCAGTACGAGTTATATGGAATTGCTTCTCTGTGACATTTTGCCGACCGGTGTCTAGATATGAACAGCTCAAGTCTGTATGGAGCGAAACGCCCAACACGCGCATTCTATCTCTTCCAGCAAAAATAATCCCCATGAACATCGTTCACTTGGATGCATTGAACATGGTGAGTGTTGCGATCGATTAAAATTTGGCGAACAGGTCCACTCGATTTGATAAACATACGGGCTTGGTGCATATGCGGGTGCACGTCAATCAGAATGATGTTTAAACTCGCAGGTGTCGAACGCACGACTAGTTTAGCGATGCTTATTGTGTCCAGACCAGGTAAATCAGTGTGTGACACAAAATCCGTCTGTGCTGTGTGAATACGTTTTTAGGACGTGGAATCACGTTTTACTGCTCCAGCTATCTCGGTGAGATCTTTTACTCTCTACAGCTCGTTGGTTCAACTTGTTGACGGATGTAACAAACGTTTAAGCAATCTGAGATTGTTTTATTCGCACGAGAGATCACTCTTAGAAAGTCAGTCGAAGAAATCATTAATTGGAAAGCGTCGATATTTCTTGGATTCGAACGCTTCCGGATAACTTTACTTTCTCTAGAACTGTATATTGTCTCTCGCCACCGTTAGTGAGTTGCGCATGCTGGATTCTCACTTCCTGGGAAACCTGAGGTATTTTAACGCATGTGCAGTTTATGGCTGTGTGCATTTTTCCTGATTTGAGGTTTAAGATTGTTTGCCTCATACATCACTGCGGAACGTTTTCAGTAAAAGCGTGCACACTACCTTGTATCAAATAAACCTGTTCTATTGCTAGGCGCGTTCTCGTATAGCTGAGTAGCTAGGTGCCCGCTTAATTTGTATTCTTGTTTCATGAACACATTGCAGTTATATATTGTGGTGCTCATATTCCCATTACTTACACACCACTTTCTTTCTGTTTGCCATCATCAGGTGGCGACAGTAAGATCAGGTTCAGTGCGCCTTGAAACACTCATGTTTCTATGTAATCGCACCTCGCATTTTTCATAATTACCGACGAAACTATTTGTGCTCCATCCGTATGAATAGTGGGTCAATCTGTATTTTCATTCTTCCACCAGACATCAAATGCATCTTCGTCCGGTACAGGATTCATTGAGGATCAGACGAAAAATGTTATTGATCCCTTTTCATCCACCACCACTAATCCTGCTTCAGTCAACCAATCCGTTATACGAGACTTCTTTGCCGACTTTTCCCAAGTTCCAAACGGGTTGCCATCCGCGAAGACCTCTTTTGTTTCACCTGAGCCGAAACCCGCGAGTACCGCTCCCACACTTGCCCCGAACACATCACTCCCCGTTCAAACGGCAAATAGCGATAAGTATGCCGCACTCGCAGAATTAGACAACATCTTCAAAACGACCTCCTCCACACCTTCAAATGGAGTCACCCACCCTGCATCCAAACCGGCTATCAATCTTTTTGATTCAACGGCACCCGTCACTGTATCCCCGTTTTACCACACATCATCCACTTTTCCTTCCTCGGGGGATTATCACAATACGTTTTATCCTACACGAACCGCACCAGCAGCTTCAAATTCTGCAAATCCGTTCCTACATGTGCCATCGCCCCACCCCACTCAGTCTTTCTCAGGGCCGTATGCTATCTCATCGGCAAACCCTTTTGCACCTTTTCCTGCTCAAGCGAAACCCACGAACAATCTCAATCCGTTCGCGACGTCAAATGAGTTTGCTGCATTCGGAAATTCCTTCCCGACAACCAATCAATGGCCAACACAACCGGATCCGGTGTTCAAATCTCCACTCGATGATTGGACAACGGTAATTTTTTTCATATGTATTGATTGTTATAACTAGGAATGACGCGTTATTCACTCATTCTCTGTTCCGTAAGCTCGTATTGGGTGAGTTCAGCAATCAGTTTTGGGAAAGATAGAATTTAAGACGTTTGATGTTTGGTTGTACTTCGGTTGTCATTCATGTATATCCTTACTTGTTTGCTTTTCATTCTGAGTGGCTGTCTCCACATATGGATTAGCCGGCCCCATTGATATCTCGGAGCAAAAATCACGTTAAGTTTCTTGGGAATACAGTGCAAGTAATGTAATTAGCATCCCTTAACATTTCTTCCCTCTAGTCTTCGCGCATACAACTTCGACATATAAGGCAGCGGGGAGATGACAGAAAGAGTCCGCTCCGAAGTTTCCCACAGGGTTTGCTTTCCAAGCTATTCCTGTAATTGGGAATTCCGCAAGACAGCTGATATTTGGACTTGATGAACTGTCGCCAGTAGCAGACGAACTCCACCTGCCCGATGCAAACAGTCTCAAATTGCTAGTCATCTACCTTAGCCCTTTTCCCTCCCACTAAACACTGTTCCGCCGGGCTTGTGGAAACCGTTCGAGCAGCTTCGACATTGGACTAAGCTGCTTAGGATCAATGTCTTATATATTCCCTGAGTCTAATGTTACTCTAGAACGGAATGGGATCAAGCATCCTTCACTTATCGATCAAATTTAGCCGCCGTTTCTTCTAGTTATGATCAATCATCCTCCCTGGAATAAATATAATCCTAATTGCTTTCCATTCGACTTATTACTTACTTTTACTTTTGTGCGACTATCTCCTCCTGGAGGATGAGTCGACTTCAATGAAGATTCTTGGCAATTTGGGTACAAAGCGGCGTCCCCAGCACCACTCGGCGTTTGTTCGAGTCAGCTTTCCACAACCAAGTGCGACCTGCAAGGCTGCAGGGAGTTGCCAGAAATAGGTGGTGTGCACCAACCAACCGTCTACAAGACTCTGTTCGAGATTTTTCCTCGGGGTTTTCTCCCGAATCCTTTCCCGCGATCGGGTATCCCGCAAGGCAGCGGAGGTTTAAAATCAGGGTTTTCCTTCCCCTAGATGAAATGCCCTCCCAGGCTAACGAGCTCCATCTGCCTGAAGCAAACTGGTTTTCAGGCGTCAGTCACTCGCCCTCGCCTTTTATCCTGTTGGTAGAAGCAGTTCCGCCGGGCTCGGGGAGCCACTCGTGCAGGCCAGAAGCTGGACTTGGTTCGACTTATTCATCATATTCTGCCTGTGTTTCTTTCTGTATACGAACTAGCCAACTATTTTAATATTGCCATTAACATTTTTCCACTTAACGTTGGTGCACGATGCCAACCTGTTGTATTTAATTGAATATTGCGCTTAAACTTAAATGAATCCATTTTTCTGTGGTGATTGACGTTAGAGACTGTGCATGCTGATTCCACCAGCATTGAAACAGTGGATTTACGGTATAATGTTTGCGTCAAATCATTCCTAGACTTGTGCCAAGTCGCCCCCATTCTTGGACTGACTATGGGCTGATCGGATTACCCGTACTCGACGGGGAATTATAAAACGGGTTACTGGTATTTTTCTGATGTAGATAGATAGAGGTTGTTGCAAAAAACAGATGTATCGCCCTTCGCGCTCATACTCGTGACCCGGTTTCGGACTGTTTGATGTCAGTAAGATTAACACTCAGTTTGTTGGCTCAATTATTCGCATTTGATTATGATGAATTACCATCAAAGTCTAAACTCTCGACCGGTGTGAGGCTACCTTGATTATAATTGTCACTTGAGAAATACCTCGACACAAAATCACGATCCAAGTTATGATGGCCATTCTCGGTCTCGCCGTTTTAAGGTTTGTACTTAGACATGCTTGGCTTAGTCTCTGCGACAAGCATATGACTACTGTTAGGATCAGCTAGATTATTCACACAACCTCCACAAAGGAGTGTCTGATGCGAGTGCTGTCACGACAAGTCCAATCTCCAGCTTACTCGTCTCACCACTCTACCCGATAGCAGTGATAAGCGAACGAGTCGGAAAACAATTATTTGAGTAAACCGGATCAAAGTCAGGGTCAAGTGTCAAAATCAACTCAGGGTTCCAATGTCTAAAACCTCTCGCGTGATTGAGATTACTACAAACGGCGAGCACTAATTCAAGGTTGAAATAAGTTAAGAAAAAATAAATTACGAAACAATGATACATCGTAGAAATTATATGGAAGCCGCATTTGATGAAACAAACAAAAACAACAGTTTTCTTATCCCGGAAAGATGTAGCTGCGTCTCGTAGTTTTCAGTAACCGGAAAGAAATCCACCTGTTGCACGTACTTCATTTAACTGTCTGCTTTCTCGACATTTTTAAATTCGCAAAGCGACGCCGCACTTGATTCAAACTCAGATGCTTGCCAATTGAAAGCGACGTTTGTCGGAACATCATGCTAATTTAATCTCCCCATCATCTTTCCCCACAGGCAAACGGCCAACCAGGTTTTAATCGGAGATGAACCCCGGCGCATGGTGATTTTATCTGCTCCATCTATGTCACTCATGTAATAGTCTCATAATCTTTCCATATTTCTTGCTTGATCCTGAATGATCATTCGCGTTGTTTTCGCATTACTAGATATTTTATTTCACTTCTTACATCCCCAATGTCACTCCATTTTGGAATTAGTTCATGTTCGGTATCCCACCGTTCTTGGATGCTCATCATACTGAAAGACATTCCGCATTTGCTGACCGCTGAATCACCTCTCATATCTTCTATTATTTATTGATTTCTCTTGAACGACTCAACATTTCCAGTGCAGTCAGTCGTTTACTTCATGCCGTTCAGGACGGACACTTTACAATTTCATCTGATTGCCTTATAATCATACTGGTCATTCTCTTCGCGGGAACTCTAATCCACCAAGCTACACTACTTGAGCTCCTATACATCTTTACTGTGATTTATCTATATGCTATCAAAACATTTTTTTCGTTCTCGTCTTCCGCCTTTGCTTAACTTCGGGGATGTTGATATGTGGGAATGATGGAATTGCACATTGTTTGGTGTTAGACAAGATGATACTCGCAACTGCCCCAAACCACCATCGAAACTGCGGGAATTACCGGTAGCGTGAACCACGGGCAGCTCAATGTAGTGTGCAGAGGTTAGCACGTCTGACTCTCAGTTAGACGATCCAGGTTGGAATCCGTCTAGTGGCTGAAATCATATCATCAACACAGCGTCGTGGTGAAGGAACTGGAGATATGCACGGGGTTTATGGGCCCCGACTATCGACTTGAGAACTGTGTTTGACCCAATTCATTAGTCGTACAAGTGTTAGCGAAACCCCGCTCTCGCTGCCGGTAATCATTTATTACGAATCCTGACGTAAAGAACTAATTTTTACTAAGCCTAATCAATTTGTCGCTTGCCTTGTTTCACCGTCTATTTCCCTCTCGGTGATAATAAAATCAGCTCTTGGATTTTTCCAACTCTGACTGCCTTGCGCCACCTCGGCATAACGTACACATTGTTCTTTCAACGTAACGCTGTCTGACTTTCGGCTATCACTTCACCTTATTTTTTGTTCAAATTATCCGATCTTCTTTTATTTCTCAGCAGTAAACTTAAAATGGATTGAGTTACAGTTTTATGACTCTGATTTACACTTTGCTCATCTCTTCGAGGTTTGCTGTTAGCTATAAATTACTTTTTGACTGTCATGATATTTGTCAGCAGCCGCAATTGTAGCACGCTGAACCCTATAAACAATGATGATAATGCAAGCTTCAGGGTCTTCGGATTCACTACACTTGCGCTCCACTATGAGTTTTGGGCTGTTTTCATTCCTCATGTGGAAAGTCCGGAAAGCCTCACATCACCGAGACTTGAAACAACTTACACATCCGAACCTATGTTGAATTGAAGTCGTCATTCGTAGGTTAATTATGTCAATGTAATAGACGCTAGTCTCAAAATATATTACTTTACTGCGGTGGGCTCTCAGTGTGAAAGCATATCCACGTTTTATAGTGGTGTCCCAACTGCTTATGTTTCTTCTGTCATATTGGTCACCTGCGGTAATAATTTTGCGATTGTTTGATTGTGCCATAATCATTTCTTATTCACGACAAACACTAGTCGATTCTTTGATCAAACCAGTAGACTTTCGAATTCATAAGGGAACAATCCCAAATCGGTTTGCTCGGTCGCTATCTAGCATCTTAACCATACGAGGGAGGAGCGTTATTCGAAACAATTTTAATTTTCATCTCTACTTCAATGCTTTATAAATTGGAACATGTTGAGAAAGGCAATATGTTAAATATGCAGAATTTTCGCGTTGATGGTACAATCATGTTACACACATCTGAAGGCAAAGGTGGTAAATGAGCCTTGATAGCTGAAAGTTCTGGAGGTCGGATGTTTGATCAAGGTTCGAATTTAACTAAATCCGAATGCGTTGGATAGGAATTGTCTTTGAGAATAGTATTTATACGTAGCTTCGGCGAACAAAATGTTTCAGAACAGTTACTCTATGAGAGATCTTTGACTTGCGCGTGAAATAAATTGACACCGCGTGATAATCGCAGACTTTGGGAAGCAGTGTAAATGAAATGAAATGCTAAAGAAAGCAAAGTCAGAAATCGATTTAGGTTAAACGTTAAGAGAACAAGTATGAAATTGGTAAATTGTCAACGTACATGACTCAGTTATACCGTTAAGCTGACTGAGAAAAGAATGTAAATTGTTTCTTGTATAAATCACCATACCGTAAGCGGCAAGTGCAAATGTACTCCGTTGCTCTATTCGTATAACCACCACCTCTTGTAACAGTAGATTTTTGTTAGCTTGTTTATCTTGAATTTTAAACTGGTGTTGACCAATTTCCGTGATCCTCCAATGCATTTTTTGGCCTGTCGTCTGCCCTATTATTATTTGTTTGATTAACCCAATCGCAAACTCTGGATTGTATCGGTTCTCATAATAATTGTTGAACCTTCGAAATTCACTGTTCTCGTGACAAAAGTGTGTTCTGTCTCAAAGTGCTGATTTGTGGTTTGATAAAATCCACATTCGTGGTGTTTGCACTCTTCGGTAGGGAAAGAACGATCAGGTTCTGCATACCTTACAACAGTGGATGAATATTAAAGTTTGAAGCCATTCTTAGCTAAAGCTGGCACGAATAACCTATTCAATTACATGTGAAAACACTGAATGCGGTTTAGCTCGTCTCACGTAATGAGAAAGAGAAACTAGGCGACTGTTTCGGGCAATTTCATTGTTGAGTTTAAGGGATAAACCTCTCCGTTTTTTAATTTAAAACATCATCTGTGGTATTGGCATCGATTTATTCTTAGTTTAATTGAAATGTCTTTAAAATTAGTGCTTCTCTGGTAGAGTGGTTGGAATATTTCAAACGTAAACAAGTGTTGCTAGAATCACCGAGCTATGAGGCGTGACGTGGAGTGTGTTGGAAATGCATACAAATACGAATTTTCGTTCAAGCCCATGGGTTTTACCTATCTATATGTGATTGAACACGTTGGACATTTATCTCGTTTTTTATACCCATTTTAGTTGATACTTGTTGAATCCATAGAAAATCGTAGTTGATTGTATCAGTTTTTCGTTACAAACTATCTAGCGATTCGAATGTGTTCACTTGGCTTTATGTTTATAATCGGCTATCTTGCCAAGTCAGCGGATGAGACTGCTTTCGGACACTTTGGTTTTAAATTTATTTTTAAATGATCGTATTTTTTAGTGTTAGCATTATGCATCCTTCTTCGCCGACTGAACTTTTACTATTACACCATTGAACTAATGTAGTTTCGTGTATTATTTCTGTCATTATGCAAATATGCTCATTACAATATCATGCAGCAATGGTTGTTTGATGCAAATGAGCCGGTTACCTTTGGCGACGTCACACAGCTATTTTAGCTGATCAATACAACTGTCAAACGATCAATGAGTGAAAAAATGGAAAAGTTTTATTGTTTATCGTTGGAAATCAAGAGTTTGTGGGTCTTGAAACGGTCGTAGTCTCTTTTGAACTGTATGTTGATGCACCTTGATCAGAATAAGTTGGTCTTCTTTGTTTCGATAACCGCATTCTTTTTTATAAAAGTACATTTAATCAACCGGTATAAATAATTAAGCGAATTCCGATAAAGCTTGAGATTTTTACGGATTCGTTCATTCCCTTTTGTGGTTGGTGACTTCAACTTGTAGTAATCGTCGTTATAAATCTGTCAGCCACAAAGTGCCGCTTGAAGATGATTTCTGTAGTGCCTTGAAGAGTCTATTCTCCGCCCGAGGTTTATCGTGATATACATCGAGTATGAACAGCATACGTACGCATCAGACAGTCCCATGCACAATTCGATGCAGGATTCCCCAACTAGAGGTGCGAGATGCGTTTCCAGTTTTGTCTTGTATTAAGTGCTGTCATTCTTTGCTGCTTTATCGTCAATTTTTCAGCGTATTCTGTGTTCGATCAACATACCATAAAGTTAACGGGGCAAAACCTCTTAAAATAACATTTTTATGATGAAATCAATTAAAGCCAACTGGAAAGCAATACATAGGAATCTCCCGTCGGATGACAGATTCAATGACCCCAGACTTTCTACACCGAAATCGTCTATTTGCAACAGTTTCTACGATCAAACGAGACTCGGATTAGAAATATTGTGGCAATTCCAAAAAAACCACCAATGTCCGACTCTCGAATGGTCGGACAAATAGACGACCTTTCAACTCCATCACTGTATACGAAAGGCACAATAAATTGCTCGTATACAAACGCACAATGCCTGCTAAGCAAACTAGCTGAAATGAAAGTTTTCTGTACTCTGCACTCGCTTGACGTCATCACAATAACTGAGATATTGTTCCAACCTGACGTAAGTGGTCGTGAGCATGACCCTGATTCGGAGCGACCGCGATGGGTGGTGGAATATCATTTTGCTGCCACGAACGATCTGGAAGACAGTATATGTTGTAATTTGAAGCTTGACTAAGGCGACAGCTGCATTGTTGGTGTAATTTACCGTTACGCGTAATCATCGGATGCGCATAACGAAAAACTTGAAGGCAATGCAGTACGTTGGAAAACAATGCAATTCGCTATTATTCATCATGAGAGACTTCAATCTGCCTCAAATACATAACCGAGTAGATCATCCATCCCAATCGCTAGACTACAAATTTCGGGAACTATTCGATTACATCCACTTGTATAATCATGTTTTCGAATATACACGACAACGAAATTTGCAATAGACATTTATCCTGAAGTCACGGTCGTTGGAGATGTTCAGTATCATACTCCGCTGGGTAGAAGCGACCTCGTCGTTTTGCTCTTTCAATATGTGTGCAACGGTAGTAGAATGGTAAAACAAACAAAACTTGATAGAAAAGTGGATTTCATTGATTTGATAAAAACAATAGGGGCTTTCAATGATCCTAATATAAAGTTCAGTGATCCGGACTTGCATTACACTATCCTGACTGATGATATCACCAACATCATACATTTAAATTCTATGTCCCGAAACATAAGAGCAATGATCCCCGTTTCAGCATTCGCAGTCGGACTAGAAAACAGTCGAGAAGCGAAATTTGGCATGAGGTATCAATAGGGTCGCCAGAACAGGATCGACCTGGGCAAACTTCCGCGAATTGCTGAATCAAATCCCAAAACTCATCCAGGAAGATAGATACTATTACCAGCTTCAGCTGGTAGTAAGGAATGTAACGAAATCCGAAACTTTATCGAACCGTTAACAACACGAGGAAGCTGAAACCTTATTCAAAGTTTTAATGGTCCAAAAAGCAATTACTTTACAGTAACCACAGATAGATAATGGACTAACTGATTCTGTCCTGGAAACCTCTAACGCTCTTGCCAGTTTTTATTCACGAGTTTTCAACCCCAAGGATGCATTGCTGCCATCGGAATTGTCAGCACCAATTGTACGGGAGACTATATGCGATATATGTATCAATTCTGAAATATTTGGCACCACCTACGCAGGTTGAATGTCAACAAGTCCCTAGGAGCCGGTGGAATCACACATGCACTCCTAAATTTATGCGGCAGTCAATTATGCAAACCATGTAGTTCGGTACTTGGCCCGATTCTCTTTTTAGTCACAGCCAAAATGGTACTCTTGGCGGATGATGCTAAACTTTGGGTATGGATCACGTCAGGCGTGAACCGTTTGCGCTAACAAAGCGATTTGGATATATTAAACAGATGGTCAGAGCGAAACAAGCTTCCATTCAACTTCAGAAAGTGAAAAATGTTGCAAATAAGCAAAAAATTCCCATTCTCCTACAACCAGGGATCGCAATGACTGGAATGGACAACAAAAGAAAAGGACCTCGGCGTATGGCTTAGTGGAAGTCTTAAGAATAGGATGCAATGCGAAGCAGTGTACAGCCGAGCCAGCCGCATGCTAGGTATGCTTCGGTGTATTTTCGAACGTGTCTACCCTAAAACATTCCCAAAGCTCATAAATACGTATATTCAAAGTAATTCAAAGTTCAAAGTACTTCAATTTTTAATGGTCCAAAAAGCAAATACTGTACAGCTACCATATATTAAAAATATAGGAAATGCATAAACGCAACACAAATGTTTTATCAATATAGAAAGTCAGCATGTGTGTTCAGGTGCGAGGTTGGGTTTGGTCAAAATATACTTGTCAAGTTCACCCTTGGACATGTTCAGGCTTGATGCACAAATGATATGAGGGGGCAGAGATTTTCATATAAAAAATACTCGAACAGCAAAGAAAAATCTTCAACAATTTGATCTAGAGTGTGGAATAATTAACTTGTAGCCCTGAGATCTGCTACCCAGTGTTTGATCAGTCAGTGCAAGCTTGGGCAACATGGCTACAAAAGGACATCAAGATGCTCCATAGGAATTATCACAGAGCAACTAAAATTGTTAACTCTTTCCCCCACCTACCACATGAGGATCGACTGGTCCATCTTAATTTTGATACGCTGCCTCGCAGACGGGTTCGATGGGATCTAATCCTAACTTATGAAATAGTGAACTCAAATATGCATCTATTTCGCCTCCGGTCAAGCCATGCAACACGCACTCACCCACTGGTATTTGATATTCCACATTATTACCGGAACTACCGTCGATTCTTCTTTTAAGTGCGCGTTTGTTTCTCATGGAACTCCTTACCGTCAGACGTTGTACAATCATCTAGTAAAAGGATTTTCAGGAACAAACAGGCAATATTTACGCTCAGTAGTTTCACCCT